>VWZW01006107.1:109330-152248 GCA_013397115.1 Edolisoma coerulescens | reverse complement strand
GGAGGGGGTTGGGGTTGGGAGGGGTTTAGATTGGAAGGGGTTTAGGGTAGAAGGGGTTTAGGTTGGGAGGGGTTTAGATTGGAAGGGGTTTAGAGTTCTGTGACCTTTTCTGGCAGTCATTCCCCCAGTGCCCGCTGGTTCTGCATTAATAGGAGCATTTCTCAGCAATCCTTGAGGAGCTCATTTTCTTCTGGATGAACTCAAACCCTCTGGCATTCCTTGGGCCTGAAGGAGAGGGGAGCTCAAGTGGAGCAGTGGTTTTTTAGGGAGATGACAGCAGGTTGCTGAGGAAGAGAGAGGGGTTTGCTGCCTCCGGGATATAATTTAGGATGTCCATGACTCCATCAGGGTTTCACATCCTGCTTTTCATGTCATGGGAATCCTTGGGAAGAGCTGAGATGCTTGACCATGGCTCAGTGTTCCCTGAGCGTCGTGTGGAAGTCTGCTTTGGTGTTTGTCGTGGAGAGAGGCTACTCTGTCTCTAAATCTTTTTTTTTCTCTAGATTCTAGAACTGGTGGGAATTCATAGCAAGAAACACAGAATGGTTTGGGTTGGAAGGGATCTTCGAGCTCATCTCATTCCAACCCTCTGCTCATGGCAGGGACATTTCCCCTACCCCAGATTGTTCCAAACCCTGTCCAACCTGGCCTGGGACACTTCAGGGATCCAGGGGCAGCCACAGCTTCTCTGGGCACCCTGTGCCAGGGCCTCCCCCCCCTCCCAGCCAGGAATTCCTTCCCAATATCCCATCCAGCCCTGCCCTCTGGCAGTGGGAAGCCATTCCCTGTGTCCTGTCCCTCCATCCCTTGTCCCCAGTCCCTCTCCAGCTCTTCTGGAGCCCCTTTAGGCCCTGGAAGGGGCTCTGAGCTCTCCCTGGAGCCTTCTCTTCTCCAGGTGAACCCCCCCAGCTCTGTCTCCAGAGCAGAGGGGCTCCAGCCCTTGGAGCATCTCTGTGTCCCTGTGGATGGATGCAGACACCAAAGGGACCTGTGCCAGCAGGGAAGGGATGAGCAGCTCTGTCCGGGCTGTAACGAGGCCGTGGGAGGAAGCAGAGAGATCCTTTGGCTGGAAAGGGCACAGTGAAGATCCTTCCCAAGGAACAGCAGCTCCCTTCACCAGCTGGAGGAGCACCGTGGTGGTGGTGGCACTGTCACTGTCCCTCGTGGCTGCACTGAGGCACAGTGGCTGTCCTGTGGCTGGTGGCATTTCCGAATCACCCCGCACGCCCAGGGCTGGTTTGCTGTGTGCCACTGCCACCGTGTTCCCAGAGATGAGTGAGGCTGGGGACAGGCAGGGGACAGGTCACAGCTGAGCAGTGACTCCTGCAGCTCCCTCCCCTTGTGAGGCTCAGCCCAGCAGTGTCCTGAGCTGCTGGAAATGCTGGGAGCTCCCCTGGATCAGCACTCACAGCCACGTCCCTGGGCTGTTGGGCTGGTTCGTGGCTGGAGGTGCTGCTTTACAGGCAGAATAAACACGGAGCTGCACCTCCACTGCTCTCCAGAGGAGCTGAGGACACTCCGTGCTGCTCACACTCCTCCTGGATGTATGGAAAGGGATGTTGAAGCACTCCTTGCTGTTCCCCAGCCCTCAGAGGGAGCAAACCCCTGCCTGGTGAAGGGCAGTGCTGTGAGGACTGTCACTGCAGCCACCAGGGCTGTTTCTGGGCTCCTGCTCCTCCTGGGCTGGAATTTGGAGCCCATTTCCCTCATGGCTGGGACAGCACACACCCCTCTGCCCTGGGATGCTCCTCTGTGTGGGACATTCCCACCAGGCTCCCTCTTCTGACTGCAGCTGCTGCTGGAACAGGGGCAGGGAGGTGAAAGGAGCAGAGCTGAACCCATCCGGAGAGATCCAGAAACAAGAGAGGGGATGGGAACGTGTCCAGCCTGCTGAGAGCTCCCTGTGCCCTCGTGCCAAGAGAGGAGAATCACCAAGAGAGGGGAAGGATGGAGCGCCCAGTCCTGCTCAGGGATGCTTTGGGAAAGGGGTGGTGGCAGAAATCTGTGGGTGGGAGCAGAGCAGGGCACAGTGATCACCCCACAGCTCCATCAGCACGCCCAGCACTGGGAGAGCTGGCCTGGATGCAGCTCCTTGGGGATGGGCTGCTCTGGAGGAGGCTCTGGAGTGGCACCACAGAGCTGCACTGAGGCTTCCTGCTTGAGGTGGGAAAATTTTGGGGTCAAGCCTGGCTGGAAAAGGTCTTTCTTGGTTAGAAAAGAGGGGAGAGTATAAATAGCTGTCACCTGAAGGGAGCCTGCAAGAAAAATGGAGAGGGGATTTTTTTATAAGGGCACGGGGAGAATGGATTCACACAGACAGAGAGTAGGTTTAGATTGGATATTAGGAAAAAATTCCTCCCTGTGAGGGAGGTGAGGCCCTGGCACAGGGTGCCCAGAGCAGCTGTGGCTGCCCCTGGATCCCTGGAAGTGTCCAAGGCCAGGTTGGATGGGGCTTGGAGCAACCTGGGATAGTGGAAGGTGTCCCTGCCCATGGCATGGGGTGGAATGGGATGATCTTTAAGGTCCTTTCCACCCAAACCATGCTGGGATTCTGTGATTCTGACTTCCCTGGGGCTGCCTGCTGCCATCAGGCACATCCTGGCAGATTTCCTTTCCCTGGTGATGATGGAGGGCAGGACACATTGCAGATGGGCATCCAGGACAAAACACCCAGAAGAAGAGTCTGTGCTGAAGGGAACCTGCAGAAATTTGGCTTCCTGGTGCCCTGGACAGTGAGATGCACCTTACCCAGAGCTGCTGGCCTTTGCTCCCCTCGCCAGCATAGAACCAGTCCCGAGGAGGCACCCAGGAGAAATCCAGGGGGATGGATTATTGACATGGAGTTACTCACTGGGCTGCTGCACCGCAGCTGAGGAAGTCAGTGCTCAGCAAATATCAAGAGTGATATTGCTCGTTAGTGCCAGCTAATCAAGGCACTGGATCCAGTTATAAGCAGCCTCAGGAAGCAGAGTTCAGCTGCTGGAGGAGGTCAGAAGGAACTGGCTCATCGAGGAAGATCTCCCCCATCTCAGGCAGCCACGGAAGGAGCGTTCCTGTTGTTCTTAAGAAGCAACAAATTCATTGCTGGGCCTTAATTAAAGAGAAAGGTCGTTAATGGAGCCGCATTTCCCGAGCAGGCTGCTTAGCAGCTAATCCCCCCCGGAGCTGATCCCTGCTCCTTGTGGCATTTTCCCTTCACTCCTAAACCTCAGAGCCCTGGATTCTCCTCGCCACGGAGCAGCAGACAGAAGGGAATAGGTATTAAAGACTCAGCTCGTGTCCTGAGCTCCAGGGTCAGCTCCAAGTGTTTCCCCTGCTCGTGTCTCCCTCTAGGTCACTCTCCCAGGGTCCAGTGGTCACCTCTGGCTCAGGTGGCCACTGGGCCAGTGGAGTGGCATGCACAAGAAATCCTGAGCATGCAGGGACATCCTGGGGCACAGCGGAGAGGGAGCTGCCTCTGCAGGAGGTTTGGAATTAAACAAGGGGCAGTGGAGGAGGCTGAGCAAGGAAACTGGATCAGAAGGATGTGGAGCTGCTGGAGCGAGTCCAGAGGAGCCACGGAGATGCTCCAAGGGCTGGAGCCAAGATGGGAGAGCTGGGGGTGTTCACCTGGAGGAGAGAAGGCTCTGGGGAGAGCTGGAGGCCCTGGAAGGGGCTCCAGGAGAGCTGGAGAGGGACTTGGGACAAGGGATAGAGGGACAGGACACAGGGAATGGCTTCCCACTGCCAGAGGGCAGGGAGAGATGGGATATTGGGAAGGAATTCCTGGCTGTGAGGGTGGGGAGGCCCTGGTACAGATTTCCCAGAGCAGCTGTGGCTGCCCCTGGATCCCTGGCAGTGTCCCAGGCCAGGCTGGATGGGGCTTGGAGCACCTTGGGATAGTGGAAGGTGTCCCTGTGGGCTGTACAGCTGGAGCTGAGTTCCTGGCTGCCTGCCTTGCCCTGAGCTATCCCATGAGGAACGATGGGGAGGAATTTATTCTCACCCTGCTTGCATGAACCAGCCCCTAGAAAAGCTGGGGGCCTTCTTGCCAGGGCTCAGATCCCAAAAAAACCCCAGACTCAACATGGATTTGGAATTCTCTTGTCCTGATTTTCCATCCCAATGTCTGTGTGCAGGCCTGCAGCAGTTCCTCTCAGGGACACAACCAAACTGTCTCTCCTAAAACATGAGAGAGTGAACCTCAGCACCAACTCGCCCAAAAAGATCGATATTTGGAGTTTTTAGTTCCTCCCCTTACCTTGTTTGCCCCTCTCTGTACCCATGGGAGAGCAGCAGCTCCTGGCTGAGTTTTTCTCAGCATCCCTGTGACAGATCCTGCAGTTCTGTCTGTGCTTTCAAAGGGACCCGTGTGGGGTGTTGGCAGGGAGAAGCTAAGATCGTTTGCTGTTGAGCGTTAATGAAGCAAACCAGGAATTAATTGGACAAAATCAAAGGGCTCTTGCGAGGTGCTTACATTTCTTCTCCCTAAAAATCAAAGCAAACACTAGATCCTATATCAAAACAAGGACAGAGAATCTTTAATCCATCCTCACAGTCAGGAGCAGCCCAGGACATTCCATAATTCCAGTATTTTTTCAGTCCAAGGACCAGGGACAGCCAAGAAAGTCACATCAGTGATCCACAGTGAGTGTCCCTGTGGGCAAAACTGGCCTCTGTCAGCTTCAGCCAACCTGGAAGGTTGGACTTGATGATCTGGGAGGTCTTTTCCAACCTTTAATGATTCTGGGATTTGTCAGGTTGCAAGGAATCATCCTAGAGCTGCCCTTTTCCAGCGGGATAAGCTAAACCAAGTTTGATCCCACTGCGGTGCATGAGGCGTGGAAGGTCACTGGAGCTTCACTGGAATCTGATAACCTCATCTGGTGTCTCCATGGTTTTTGGGAGGGTGTTATCTCTCAGGCCACTTGGGTTTGTCTCTTGCTGAGGAGTTTTGCATGCCTGGTTTGCCCCTCAGAGAAGTGGGATCAAAGAGCAGGGATGCTGGAATTTAGGGGGTTCTCCTCATCCAGGACTCTCCCAAGTCCTGCTGAGGAATCACTGCAGGCTGCAGAGCACCAGCTGGCCTGGCCTGGGAGCCAGGGAATGGCAGGTTCAAGTGGGCACAAGGATTCACAGCAGGAGCAAAATGCTTTGCTGTTCATTTCAGCTCGGGAGAAGCAGCGTGTGACCTGTCCCCGCAGCATCCCAGGCGTTCCATCCCAGGCCCTCATCCACATGGCTCCTAGCAGGAGGTCTGGAGGCCAGACTTGTTCTTTCACAGCTCTGACATAACTATTATGTGCCTTTAAATCTATGCCAAGAGAAGAATTGCTGGGTTTACCCTAAATCTTCTGCTTCCAGCAGCGTCCCCAGCGCAGGCCTCGGCGGCCAAGTCACAGCGGGTCGTTTTTAAAGCATTAAAAATCTCCTTTCAGGGAGGACCCCCAAATCTGGGGCTGGTCAGGGTGTGGGGTGAGGGGCTCTGGGCAGCCAGCTGGGTCTAGGCAAGGACAGATGGATGACAGACATTGCCAGTGCTGTAGGATTGTCATGGTGAGCAGGCTGAATAAAACACTAAATCCAGCAGGAATCCAGCAAGGCTGGGAGCAGGCAGAGCTCCCCGTGCCTGCCCGGGGCCAGGCGATCCCACATGGCAGCGAAAGGGTTTTGGTAAGGTCATGCTTGAAAAGAATATATCCTTGTTTTATTTCCAGGCTGCAGCTTCTGAATCAGTTCTGCCTGCTGAGGGAATACAGGGCCCTTGTGTCTGCCCAAACAAAGCCAGGCTGGGGCCATCTGTGCGCCCCAGTGGCAGCACATCGGGGCTGGGGGCTGCAGCTCTGCCTGGATGTTGCCAGCATCGCCTCACAGGAGTTTAGGGCATCCTAAGGAAGCAAGAAATCCCCCAGACACGGGGATTTGGACACAGATTCAGCCGCGTGTGGAAGGGGTTGGTCAGGGCAGGTGTCCTGGTGATACCCGGGCTCCTGTGGGATGTGCAGCTGGCCACAGCTCTCTCTCCCCTTCCCAGGGACATTCCAGGGGCTGCTCCTGGGGATCTGGTCATGCCCAGCTCTCCCCAAATCCAGCCAAACACCCACAGCTCCTCGCTGCAGGGGAGGACGGGTGCGCGTCCATGTGCGAGATTTCACCTCGATAAACAATAACTCTGGTGGGAATAAATAAAAACCACCTGGGCTGAGCTGATAAAGCCTCCAAACTCCGAGGGATTGGCAGTGATTTCTGCTCTTTGCTGTTGTGTTATCAAAGAAATAAGTGGCTTGAACAAAATCCTACCAGCTGGCAGGCAGCACTTTGGGTTTGGGGTTCGGCATGGGGCAAACCCCACTGCGTGGCCTCCCCCAGCCCTGCCTGGCAGAGGGGATGGGAGGTTTTTTTCCAGCTGAATTCCCCTCTGCCTCCATCCTGGCTTGGCCCACAGTCCCTTCTGGAGCAAGATTTCCCACTGCCAGCTTTGGGAATGTGAGCTTGCTGTGTTACTGCACAGGGATGGGGGAAAAGGTGGGAGATAGAAAGGAAGGGGCTGCAGGAGGGAAATTCCCTGTGCACAAAGCACAGTCTGGGTCCCCAGGGGTGCCCTCAGCACTGCAGAGGGGTGTGGGCTGATGCTCTGCACCCATCCTGCATCCCAAACCCAGCCCATCCCTCCACTGTGGAAAGGATGGGCAGGGGATCCCTGGGGAGCTGCACCTGGGTGTCACCACCACGGAGGTGACACATCCCAAAGTGTCCCCACCTGGGGTGTCCTCCCTCCTCAGGTTCTGCCTGGGGTTTTCCCAAAGGGAAAGGGCTGCACCCTTCCCTCAGGAGGACCCGCCAGTTCTAGGATTAACGGGAGTGGGTGTAGTGGCATCCCTGCCTTTTCCAGAGGCGCTCTGCACACCCTGGAATTAATTCCAGTGGCAATAACGTTGCCCCCAGGATAATCCCCTGTGCAGATGCCTGCCCCAGAGATCCAGGCCGTGGGGAGGATCATCTGCTTTGCACATCCCAGCTGCTCTCCGGGCTGTGGCAGGGACAGCAGGAGCATCCAGCCCCGAGGCACGCTTCCCTCATGGAGCTGCTCTCCCGGGGCTGCTCCACCTGAGGATTCACATTTCATCTTCCTCCTGCACACCCCAGGTTCCCTGGCATAACTGCAGTGAAGGAGAAGCAAGGCCCCTGTTGAATGGAGCAGGGGAGCGGGATCCATTCCTAAAGATTCCTTTTTTCTCCTGCAGTTTGCACGGGGGAGCCGTGCTCACAAACCTGCCTCTGTGTGTCCTGATGATGAGTTCCTGCTCTTCCCTCTGTTGCTTGATCTGCAGCTTTCTGGCAGGCTGGGAGCACATCCTTCTTGTGGGAAACCAGGAAAACTGAGCTGGAGCCATGTCCCGTGCTCAGCAGCAGAATGGTTGGAAAAGGGATAATTCAGAGCCATGGCCCGTTCCTGTCACCTGCTTTGGCTCAGAGTTACAGATATTTGCCAGCTGAGATCGTAGAATCACAGAATCATGGAATGGTTTGGGTTGGAAGGGATGTTCAGGAGCCTCTCATTCCATCCCACCTCCACTAAACCAGGTTGCTCCAAGCCTCATCCAACCTGGCCTTGAACCAGAGAGCTGGAGAGGGACTTTGGGCAAAGGCCTGGAGTGGCAGGATAAGGGGGAATGGCTTCCCACTGCCAGAGGGCAGGGATGGATGGGGTGTTGGGAAGGAATTCCTGGCTGTGAGGGTGGGGAGGCCCTGGCACAGGGTGCCCAGAGAAGCTGGGGCTGCCCCTGGATCCCTGGAAATGTTCCAGGGCCTGGCCCCTGCAGGATCCCAGGACATGGCACTGTCTGACCCCTGAGTCTCAAGGGCCAGGTCAGCCCAGGCTGCAGCTCCTGCTTTCTTTCCAGAGGCAGCCTTGAATCCAAAAGTCAGGCACTCGTGACTGGAGCCAAAAGCCAATTAGCAGCAGTTTAGCTTCATCAACTTCCTAACTGAATGCAAGTTTTAATTAAACATCCCATTTTAATTAGTCAGGCATCACGTCCAGGGAGCTGGCCTCAAGATTCAAAGGCTGCAGGTCCTGTGCTTTAATTAAAAGAAAGACTCGCATGAGTTCAACTCCAGCATCTGCGACAGCTCCTCATCCTTTGGAGGGCAGGAGCAGAACAGCTGGGAACAGCTCCTTTCCCTACCATGGTGTTCCTCTCCTCTTTTACTTCCATATGGATGCTCCAGTGGAAGAACTGGCTGGGAGATGACTTGGTTGGAAGGAGAGAAGAAATGGGTTGGTTGCAATGCTTGGGGTGTCAGAGCAGGTACTGGGCTCTTGGTGTGACACCAAGAGCTCTTTTGGGGTGAGTTTTGGTGAGTTTGGTGTTGGTTGACAGCAGCTGAACACGAGCCCAGGTGTGCCCAGGTGGGCAGGAAGGCCAAAGGCACCTGGCTTGTACCAGCCATGGTGTGGCCACAGGGCCAGGGCAGAGACTATCCCCTGTGCNAGCTGCCCAGGGGAGTGTTGGAGCCCCTGTCCCTGGAGGGATTTCAAAGCCCTGTGGATGTGGCACTTGGGGACATGGGGCAGTGGTGGCCTTGGCAGTGCTGGGGGACAGTTGGACTCCCATGATCTCAGAGGGCTTTTCCAACCCCAACAATTCCATGATTTTATGATCCTGCCTGGTGCCAGAGCCTGCAAGTGAGCTGGGGTTTGAAACGGGAGCAGCTTCCTCACTCCTGCTGGTGTCCAGCACCAGAGAAGTTCAGGCTTTTCCCAGTGTGCCAGGTGGGGCTGTCACACCCATCCAGCACCCAGTGCCTCCGAAAATGACAAGCCCAGCTCCCCTTCTCACCTCAAAGTCAGTGTGAATCAGCTCCATCACTGGCAGCTGGGTTGCACAGGAGGCGAACCAGAGCAGTTCCAGTGATGCAGAGTTAAAATGATGCTTTTCTCTGTTCCCTGGAGCCTGCTCAGCCCTGCTGAGCCCTCAGCCTTCTGCACCGGCTGCTCTCATCCCTGTGCTGGGACAAGGGAGAATCAGAGAGTGACAGAAATCCCTTTGTCAGCCGTGCCTGGGAAGGAGGAGGGTTATGGAGCTATTAGTGAGCACAAAGAGGGGACAGATTCTCTCCTAAGTGCTCTGGGGACAGAGATTTAAATGCTTAGCTGCCATTAATGCTAATGTGAATCACAGAGGTCTCTTCTTACTGCCTTGGAACAAGAGCATTGAAAAAAAAGAGGGCAACTTTCCATAAAGAACAAATTCCCTTGATTTTAAGGCGCCGGTAAATGGGATTTTTCTTCATTTCACACTCATTAATTCCCCTGCCTGCTCTAGTTGAGGGTGGGCTCAGCTCTGCTCCAGCACATGGGAGCTGCCTGGCCCACTGGATGATGCCCTGGATGGTGTCCCCAGAGCGGGGTTCCCGACCTCAAAAAGCCACAGCGATTTTGTTGTCACATGGAGATGCAAAGTGCAACATTCCAGGTTTTTGCAGAGAGGGGAAATCCTTCCAGCGTGTCTCAGAAATATTCACAGCTCTTGTTTCCTCTGAAGGACTGCAGTGCCTAAAGGGGCTCCAGGAGAGCTGGAGAGGGACTTGGGACAAGGGATGGAGGGACAGGATACAGGGAGTGGCTTCCCACTGCCAGAGGGCAGGGATGGATGGGATATTGGGAAGGAATTCCTGGCTGGGAGGGTGGGGAGGCCCTGGCACAGGGGGCCCAGAGAAGCTGTGGCTGCCCCTGGATCCCTGGAAGTGCCCAAGGCCAGGTTGGACGGGGCTTGGAGCAGCCTGGGATGTCCCTGCCCATGGAAAGAGGGTTGGAACGAGGTTGTTTTTGAGGTCCCTCCCAACCCAAACCATTCCACGATTCTGTGATTCCTCCCGAGTCTCCCACTCCTGCTCCCTCCACGTAGATCACACACTTGTGGGAATCCTGTGACTCCTCCATCAGTGTCTGGTGATTAAATCCATCTCTGAGGTGCCAGACTGCTCCAGGGCTCACGGGAGGCACCTGCAGGAATTACAGACCCCGTCAGTCATTAATTCCCCCCACAAGGAATAATTATTATTAACATGATAACAGGCACCAGCAGGACTCTGCTTTTCCGTGGCAGCCGGTTATGGATCACGTTGTCAGCGCCCTGGATGAATCCACCCCAGCATTCCCGCGGATCCTGTCCGTGCATGGCGTTAATTAACCTTGTTAATGATGTTTCACAGCCCCCAGCAGGGTGACTCTGGCCAGGAGCAGCAGGGATGCAGCGGGAGAGCTGGGCAGGTGTTTGTTTCCAAGGGAATGAGTCCAGGAATGTGTTTCCACTCCAGGAGAGCCTCAGCATGAGGGGGACCCATCCTGGAGACAGGAACGAAGCCAAACCCTGGAGCTCCTGTGTCCAGTGAGCAACCTCTGCCCACCTCTGTGTAGGAAGTGGCCTTAAAATGATGGAAAAATGACATTTTTCAGACAGATAATGCCCCTCACTCACTGGCACTGGAGGCATAAAGAACACCCGGAGCAGAGGGAAGGGCTGAGCTGAGAAGGGGGTGCAGTGAGACCACAGGCAGGGATGCTCTGAGGTGATGGACCATCTTTTTTTGGGAGGCTCCAAGCTTGCTGCACCATGGGAGGCATTGTGCTGCAAGTCCAGGGTGAAGGAACTTCCATGGACAATGCACACAGGCACCACAGAGCTCTTAATTCAATTTTAAGCCCACTTTTAAAAAGCTTTCCCATTAGGAAAGCCTCAAAGAATTACATCGATCTAAAGATCCCCTTTATGAAATTCATGTTAATGGGAGGGGGCGGGGAGAAAAACCTTCTAAAGACTTTAAAGGGGAAAAAAAAAACTCCAACCCAACATGCTGCAATTTTAATGAGGAGCTTGTAAACAGAACCAGCCCCTGCTGATTTTTCCCATTAATTGCCTGTGTTTTCAGGGACGGGGGCCCTGCAGCAGAACAGCTCTCAGCACAACACCTTGCTGGGCTTAGGGCATCTTCCCAAATCCAGCGGGGCTGGAGCCGTGCGTGGGCTGAGGAGGGTGATGGAGGCTTTGGAAGATGCAGGACTGGGTTGTCCCTGCGGGGCTCTGACCTTGGCAGGGGGAGGGAGGAGGGATGGGGGGGGACCTGCTGAGCTGACTTAAGCAATCCCATTTTTATTAGAGATGCATTCGCTGATTAGCTCCACATCCTAACGACACGGGCACGATAAATTACAAAGGAAATGCAGGAACCACTTGGGTGAGATTAACATCTCCTGGGGAAGCAGCAGCAGCAGCAGCGAGGTCATTTTCTGGGCCATTATTTTCTAGGCCATTAAAGGGTTGCCACGGCTCTCCTTGGTAGCAATGCTGGGTTTTGTTCTTGATTATTTCAGCCCAGCACCACCTCAGCAGATCCCTCTCCATCTCACTTCCCGTCTCCCACACTGGAACAGCACCACTGGGAAGGGGTGCCAGCCCAATGCTCACATCCTGATCCCAGGAGGGATGGGCACAGTAGGTTTTTGGAGATTTGGGGACATCAGCTACCTTCTCAGCTCTTTTCTGTGTCTTCCACAAAGAAATATCACCCCTCAAAACCCAGGGGGTGTTTGCAGCCAATTTGCAGCCCACAAAAGAGGCAAAATCTCTCCCAGAGGAAAATCGTTGAGGGTGATTTGCCCAGCTCTTGAAATAATCACTCCTGCTGGAATCACAGCAGAAGGGGAAGATTGGGAAGATTCCTGAGTGAGTGTTCAGGAAGTGCCATGGAAATGAAAAAGCATTTGATGAACGTAAGGATTGTTATTACCTCGTTCTGCTGCTCAGGGCAGGCTGTGGGGGTGTTCCCACCCCAAAGGGAGAAGGAGCAGTCAGTATTTTGCAGGAAGACCCTGCTCTGCCTTCACTTTCAGGAGGGTTTGGGTGATTTTCAGTCTGATTCGGGTGGCCCGACCTGTGTTCCCAGCTGACGTCATGGGTCACATCCTACAGGAGTTTTGGGGGGAATGATGCCTTAGGGTTTAACTTTTACATTTTCAAATCCTGAACTGCCCAGTGTGTAACTCTGGAGTTTCGTGTGCCCTGGGAGCTGCTGTTCTCTCCTGCTGGTCAGACATAACAAACCCTCTCTAGGTTTCCACATCAAGGACACCAGGCCCCAAAATGTGTAAACTAAAAGTCTCTGAAGGGGGGTAAACTTGGGGAAATTACATCATTAACTGAAGTTTTAATTGGAGAATTAACCCCGCTATGCAAATAAACCAAACTTATAAAAGTGTGAAGACCCCATGACCTGGGGTCCATCTTGGGTGGAGCCTTTGGCCTGCCCAGGGGGTACCTTGAGGGCCCTTCCAATAAATCCCTGCCTTTATCCCCTTATTCCTGCCTGGTCTCTGTGTTTTTAGGTGGCCACCCCAGGCGTCAGTTCCCTGGAGGACACAGATCCAGGGGAGGGAGGAAATGGCTCACTGTGAGACCCAGGGTGGACATGGCTTGTCCCTGATCACCCAGGGAAGCCCGTGGACACGGAATATCTGCTTCCCAAAGCCAGGGCATCCGTGATGATGGTTAACCCTCCTTTTCCTCTCCTTGCACTCAGAGGCACACAGGCACCTCAACGGGATGCTGGAGGCAGTGCTGGGCTGCCCCAGCCCAAATCCCACACAATCCAGGGGGATGGATGGGTCCTGGACACGGAGATGACCTTGCTCTTGGTTTCCCCTGCAGAGCCAGCTCTCCCAGGCCCTGAATGGTTTGTCAGACAGAGCCAAGGAGGCAAAGGAGTTCCTGGTCCAGCTCCGCAACATGGTGCAGCAAATCCAGGTACTGTGTCTCCATGTCGCTGTTGTACCGGGGACGGCGAGTAACGACATAAAACTCGATCTAGGAAGAAAGGGAATTATTTATTAAATTACAGACTGGTTTATATATCTTTGTTCGCTTGAATGGCACAAGGCCATTGGTCCCCGACCGTCTGCTTCCTAGAGTGGCTGGCTAAATCTTACAACACCCATTCCAAAATATTTCTCTGGTCAGTATCACAATACTGCATAACAATCCTGCACCTGCAAGATAAAGGGATTTGTTTACAGAAACTTCTGTTTTCAGCCACTGTCTGTGAGAAAGCAAAGACTTTCTCACAGACAGAGGCAGAAAGCTGGAAAATCTCTCTGCGACCAAGCTTTCAGCATCCACATCTCCAGGCTGAGGAGCTGCCCCTTCCCATCAGGAATGAGCCATCCTCCATCCCTTTTCCCAAGCTTGGATTGGTGGGTGCTTTCCCAAAGGAACCCACACCTCACTTTTCACATCACCCCCCGAACCCTCCCCAAAACTGCTGCTCCCGGCATCGTGGAGGGAGCAGCGGAGTCCTGAGCCCTCCCCATCTCTGCCAGGGGTAGATCCAAACCTGTTCCTCACCTGCCACCACCACGTTTTCCACGATCCAGGGCTGTAAGGATCCCACATCCGACACTATGGACTCGTGGGTGGCAGTGGTGCAGCTGCACATGCAAGAATGACCTGTGTGGCACCATTAAAAAGGAAAATCCGGTTTTCCAGCTGAACTGGGGATGTTCCCTGGGCTGTGACTCCCTCTCTGCCCCACAGGAGAACAGTGTGGAGTTCGAGGCCTGCCTGGTGGCCCAGTGTGATGCCCTCATCGACGCCCTCAACAGAAGGAAAGCCCAGCTGCTGTCCCGGGTCAACAAGGAGCACGAGCACAAGCTGAAGGTGAGCCTGGGTGGTCAGAGAGCTTCCTTCAGGGCTGGCATTGGGTGGGAATGAGGACTGGGATGCTGGTTTTGGGGAGGTCACTGGGAAGCCACTCCCTTTCCACATGGATTCCATCTCTCTGCAGATGCCCAGCCCGCTCCCAGCATGTCCCTGAGCAAAGTGCTGCTTCCTCCAGGTGGCTCCCACTGGATTATTCCATTATTGGGTTCATTTCTAGTCCTTAGGTCAGCAGAGCCATGAGTACAGCATGGAAAACTACTTTGTTCATGTCCCACGTTGCTCCCAAGCTTCTGGAATGATCCTGCAGGATGCTGAGTGCGTGTAACTTCTGCTGAAGTCCTGGGGCACTCGGTGTCATGAGATGTCACCAGGAGCAGGACTGACTCTGATTTCTGGGCTTTCATGGCCTCGGGGTGGTGTTGGCAGTGAGATTTTTGGTGTTGGGGGAGCAGAGGTGCAGCTCAGTGGGAGCTGTGGGAATGGGCTCCTGGTTTGTGTCATTCCGCTGGCACCACACCACCTCTGTCCAGGTCATTTGGGGCTGGGAAGGGAAGGAAAGGACCAAATCTCAGCTGGGAGCAGTGGAACAGGTGCAGCCATGCCCAGAATTGTTGGACAAGGTGGTTGCACCCTGGCCATCAGTGGTGGGGTCCAGCTGAGGGGTGTCACACCCACATCTGTGACCCCAGCTCCCTCTCCCGAGGTCATTTCAGTGTTCTGCCTGGAAACTTCAGTGTCTCTTGACCTTGCTTTGGGCCACCCAGAAGGCTCCCAAAGGGATTCGTGGACCTGCCTAAAATGAGGGAGAAGGCCACCAGTCCTCTCTGAGTGCAGACCATGGGCAGCACGAGGGCATTTCCACAGGGAGAGGGACAATGGCAGCTTTGTGGGGCCGAGCCCACCGTCAGTGCTCATTCCCAGCAACAGAGCACAACCCCAAACAGCCACAGCACAGAGGGGACCCCCGGTGCCTGGTGGGCTCCCCTTCCCTCATCCCCCTCGGGGCATGGTTGATTAAACTCTCACAAAGCCGGGCAGCACAAAGCGATTTCCCTGCTCAGCACAACCCGGGGAGGCCTTTGGCTGGAGAGTGGATCTGCATCCCACTGCTTGTTCCTGTCCTGTCCATGGATCTGCATCCCACTGCTTGTTCCTGCCCTATCCATGGATCTGCATCACACTGCTTGTTCCTGTCTTGCCCATGGATCTGCATCCCACTGCCTGCTATCCTATCCCTGGATCTGCATCCCACTGCTTGCTCCTCTCCCATCCATGGATCTGCATCCCACTGTTTGCTGTCCTGTTCCATCCATAGATCTGCATCCCACTGCTTGTTGCTCTCCCGTCCATGGATCTGCATCCCACTGTTTGCTCCTGTCCTGCCCATGGATCTGCATCCCACTGCCTGCTATCCTATCCCTGGATCTGCATCCCACTGCTTGCTCCTGTCCTGTGTCCTCCATCCCACCCCCATCCACTCTCGTTATCAGCTGGGCTTTATCATCGGCCAGGCCTGGTCCTTCAAACAAGAAATGGCCCCTGGGTTTCTGACTGGACTCTCAAGTCAGCCCTGGAGCCTCTCTCCCTGAAGCCCCTGGAGCTCCAGGTGCCATGGGAAGGGCAGGAAGGGCTCCGTGGTGCCCTGGCAGATGTGGGACCTGAGCCTCATCCAGTGAGAATCAGGATCATGGAATGGTTTGGCTTGGGAAGGACCTTAAAGCCCATCCCATTTCACCCCTGCCATGGGCAGGGACACCTTCCACTATCCCAGGTTGCTCCAAGCCCCATCCAACCTGGCCTTGGACACTTCCAGGGATCCAGGGGCAGCCACAGCTGCTCTGGGCACCCTGTGCCAGGGCCTCACCACCCTCACAGCCAGGAATTCCTTCCCCATATCCCATCTAAACTTCCCACTGCAGTGGGTGAAGCTGCAGTGATTTGCACTCGCTCTGAGATGACCCTGGGCCCATTTCCATCTGCAAATAACCCAGAGGTCACCTCCTGGCCTGTGTTTATGTGGAATCGTGACCCAGGGTGAGCCCTGCAGGACCGTGGGGCTTGTCCTGGGTGATGTCCACATCAGCACAGGACAATTTCGGCCGCTGACTTGGGCTGGGAACTTCACCCCTTCCCACAGAGGCCTGTCCAGAGCCTCCAGGCCTGTCCTGTGTGTCCACTTGTCACTGCCCTGTCCTGGAGCACCTCACCCGAGGAGATGAGTGGCCAGAGTGACCGGTGAGCCTTGGCAGTGCCAGGGAGCCCTTTCAGATCCGAGCTGGTGGCTCCAGCAGCCGGCAGTGTCCTGGCCCCTGTCCTGGAGCCGGCGTCTCCGTGGGCTGCTGCTCCTGCCCAGTGGGATTTTGGCCATCCTGGCACCGTGGCAGGGAGGAGGAGAGGCCCAGGGGGGGACAGAGCCTGCCCCTGGCACGGGGCCCAGGCACCTCTCAGGACACGGCCCAAGTTCCCATCCCGAGTTCCCATCCCGAGTTCCCATCCCGAGTTCCCATCCTGAGTTCCCATCTTGGTGCGGCGCCTGCATTTGGGGCCGGCTTGGCTTTGGGGCTGACCTGCTTTGTCCTGACACACATTCCACGGAGGCAGGCACAAATCCAGGCCTGACTCGGGGCCAGCACTAATTACTCCAGAGCTTGTGAGGACACGAACTGGGAAGGGACATCTCCCTGCCTTTCTCCAGCCTCCCACTACGGCTGCATTCAAGGCTGAGAACCTGGAATTTAAAAAACACCATCTGGAGGAGCAGTGGGGCCAGGGGCCTGTTCCACCTGCAGGACAGACCTCCTTGTGTGTCCTTCTCATTGCTGGTCCTGGTTTTCAGAGGATCAGTGGGGTCTTTCCCAAGGGATGATGTCCTCCAGCACAGGGAAGTTTGTGCAGGGGATACAGAGGCTTCCCTGTGGTGTTGTCTCAGGAAGAAATCTCTCCTCAGCCCACCACACACAGACTGAGCTCTGGGTGCACCTCCTTAAGCTCTCAGCAGCTTTATGGACCATTCCAGTCATTTTCCAGCCTTCAGGCTATGGAATGCCTTTGCTCCATGGTTTCTCCAGGCTGCTTTGGCTGCAGAGCCTGTTCAGCATTCCCTACATTTCCCAGGAGAGCAAATTACGTAGGAAACGCTCACCAGGGGCTCCTGTCCATGGCACTGGATCTCCAGAGGTGAAATGCTGCTCCTTCTTCAAAGGTTGCAGTCAGGAGTTTCCAGGGGAACTCGGTGTTCCCTGCTGGATCAGGTTCCTGGTGGTGGTAATGCAGCAGCTCTGCTTTTCCCAGCTCCAGCCTGAGCCTCCTCTCCCAAATCACCATGGAAACACCCACCTGGAAAGCTCTGGTTGTGGGATTCAGCTCGATTAAACCTTTCCAGCATCTGTCCTGGTGATTTTTCCATCTGGAATTTTTCCATCCGTGGTGAAGCACAGCAGCACCTGGGACACCACCCTCCATCCCCACGGCCCTGTGGGTGACCCAGGGTGAGGAGGCTCCTGTCCTCCACCTGACATTCCCAGCAGGACTCATCCCAGGCACTGGGAAGGTTGAGTGCCTTGAAATCCGTTCTCCACCCAAGTATTAAAAAGAGGAGGAAGACACTTAAGTAGAGCTGAGTGGAGATGTTATTGCCTTCTAGGAGCTGTATTAAAGTGAAAATGTAAATTACAGTTAATGTCATCTCAGGGAAGAAAAGCTCTTGAAAGAGCTGTCCTATTTTAAGGTCGTGGTGAAGTGCTGTGAGTGCACAAAAATCCCTTTTTATAGGCTGGAATTAGCAGCCAGGTTCTGATTGTTGCTTTATTTAGCACCTAAAGGAGGGGGGAAAATGGTGTTTGGTAAAAATGACCGCAAAGAAAATGTGTGGAGCTTCCCAAATCTCCTCAAAATCTGAGGCATTGAAGAGCCAGGCTGGGGTCGGTCTCCCAGATAAAGGGGAACAGCCTCAAGTTGCTTCAGGGGAGGTTTAGATTGGATATGAGGGAATATTTCTTCATGGAAAGGTTTGTCCAGCCTTGGAACAGGCTGCCCAGGGCAGCAGTGGGATCACCATCCCTGGATGTGTTCAAAACCCGTGTGGATGTGCCAGGTTTTCCACGGAATCTGGTGAATCCTGCGAGTCCTTCGAGGCCTCCTGAGGCTGCCCCTCAGCCCAGCAAGCCCAAGGCTTGAGGAACTCCCATTCTTCCCTTCCAGCTCTCTCCATCAACAAACTCTTCATTTCTGGGGTAACAGGGAGCAGAAATCCCTCATGCATGAGGAGAATCCCAGGATTCTGTGGCTTGAGGCCACTTGGAAAACTTTTAGGCTTCACTGACCCCGCTGGGTTTAGACCAGGCCTTCAAACGTGTGAGAGATGTTTGTGTCTTATTTCTCAAACCTTTAATTTTACTAATCAAAGTGATTAATGGAGTCTATCCTGTGTGCATCCCATTGGTCCTTTAAAGCCATGAAGCCCCACTAGATCCCACCCAAAAATCTCTCTTTTTGCCTTCAAAACACTTTGGTGCTGCTGAAGGCAACGTGGATTTCTGCTCTTGGTTTTCGTGCTGTAGAGAGATGCTGAAATTAAAATGCTGGTCTGAGCCCTGCCTCTCCAGATGGATGATGCTGGATCCCTGAGGGGATCAGAGTTAGAGAAGGGCTGGGACAGAGCTGCAGCTTTGGATCCGCCTGGAACAGGCTGCCCTGGGCTGCCTCCCCAGGAGTTTGGAGTGTTTCCAATGCTGGAGACTCCACAGCCTCTTTTTTTTTTTTTTTCTGGTCTTTGACCACCTTAATAGAATAAGAAAAAAAGCTTTTATTATGGCTCCACCCAGCAAATGCTGTTTCCTGCAGGCTGGTGCCTGGCTGGAGGGAGCAGATGGCAATTCTGCTGGAAATACTTGGAAAGCACCGGCTCGGGCAGGGAGAGGTTCACAAATTCATTATCCCAGCCAAACCAGACAGAGATTTAAGCTGCAAAGAAGATAAGAAGATTGTTGTAGCAATCCCATCTTTGCTGCCTTCCTGGTGGCACGTGCATTTCCCCACAGAGGGGTCTCACGTGGGCGAAGGACTCGGCTTTTCCAGGCGTTCCAGGTGGGATTCCCATTTTCCCATCCCCAGCCCAGCAGGCAGGGAATGCAAAATCTGGCTCTGGCTTGCTTGGTGCAGTCAGGATGTGCTCTAACAGCTGGGTTGGACCCCACAGATTGGTTTTATCTCATGGTCTGTGGCTGGGAGACCCAACATCCACACAGGCAAAAACCCTTCCAGGAGCAGGACAACCCCCAGCCCCTCTCTCTGAGCAGGAGGGGTCACATGAAGCCCAAAGGCTGCTTTGCACCCCTGCTGCACCTTCAGGATCCTGCTCTGAAGGACTGAGCAGCCCTGCTGGGAAAGGAAATCCAGGGCCTTGCCGGATTTCAGGAGGGTCAGTGTAGGAGTGGGATCTCCAGGACCAGCTGGTGGCTCTGCTTTATCCTTACAGGACCTAAAGGGGCTCAGGAGGGCTGAAGAGGGACTTAAGGGATGGAGGGACAGGACAAGGGGGAATGGATTCAAACTGCCAGAGGGCAGGGTTAGATGGGATATTGGGAAGGAATTCCTGGCTGGGAGGGTGGGGAGGCCCTGGCACAGGGTGCCCAGAGAAGCTGTGGCTGCCCCTGGATCCCTGGCAGTGCCCAAGGCCAGGTTGGATGGGGTTTGGAGCAGCCTGGGATAGTGGAAGGTGTCCCTGCCCATGGCAAGGGGTGGGACTGGATGATTTTTAAGATCCCTTCCAACCCAAACCATTCTGGGATTCTCTGATTCACCCCAGCAGAGCCGTTCCAGGGCACTCAAGTGTCAGAAACTGGCACTGAATGAACTCTCCCCTCTAATGCCAGTGTTTGAGGGCAAAACCAGCATGTGCAGGTCCTGCTGCACAAAAGCTCCACCTCGGAGCCATCCAGCATCTCCACAAGCCTCTGGCCAATGTCCTGGTCCAGAGGAGCAATATGGGAGCTCCCTCTGCTGCCTTGTCCACCCCGCACACGGGGTGGCCTGGCTGCACCCCTGCCCCAGCTCCCGGGCTTGCTGCAGCCTCCCTCTGCCACAGCCTGGAAACAGCAGGCTGGGATTGCTAAAATCAGCCAGGAATGGCTGCTCCCTAAAAATCGGGAGCTGTTTTGGAGAGTGTTTAATGGCATTTCACAGGAGCAGCGATGTTGTCCCAAATCTCCCAGGGAACAAGGGACGGGATGAAAGGAAACAGCCTCAAGATGCACCAGGGGATGTTTAGATTGGATATGAGGGAAAATTTCTTCGTGGAAAGGGGTGTCCATCCCTGGCACAGGCTGCTCAGGAGTCCCCATCCCTGGAGGGATTTAAAATCATGTGGATGTGGTACTTGGGGACGCGGGTCAGTGGTGGCTTTGGCAGTGCTGGGGGAACAGTTGGCCTGGATGGTCTTAGAGGGCTTTTCCAACCTGAATGAATCTGTGCTTCTAAGCTGCAAGACTGGTAATTCTTTTCTTCCTGCCAGGTGATTAAGTAGAGGTGATTAAATTTTAATTAAGCAACACGTGATGGCATTGATTGCCCTGCAGGAGCCACCCCCCTCCCGAAGTCCAGGTTCCTTCACCGCAGGAGCCTGACGTGCTTCCTTTGCCCTGCCCATGCCTCAGACAGGGATGCTGGAGGGATGCTGGCAGGAGGAGGGGCTCTTCAGCTCAGGGTGGGCATCCAGGAGCTGCTGAGCCTGTGGAGCAGCAGGCACCGAGCTCCCAGGAATGTTCATCCCTGTTTATGGCAGCTTTTCCCATCCCGCTGCAGCTGCAGAGCTCATCCTCTCTGCCACACTCCACGGAGCTGCACAGCTTTGTTCAGTGCTAGTGGAGAACTTTACACAGCTTTTTAAAGCTCTTCCAGGAGGAGAAAATAAAAAATCTTCCATGAGCACTCGAGCACGTCACTCTAAGAATAAAATCTCCCTTCCCGAGCTGCTCAGCCAATCTCCCGCAGCAGAAATCCTGGAGCTGCAGGATTCAGTGGGAAGGAGCAGCCAGCCTTCAAATAAATCCTTGTGGCATCCAGCCTGAACCCTTCTCCTCCTTGCTGTGCTTCAGGGAAGGTCAGCAGAGCCCTCAGGCACCAGTAAACCACAGGCTTGTGCTCCTCTGCTGGGATGCTGGAATGTGATCCCTTGGGGAACCAGCCGTGGGTGCAGGAAGTGCCTTAATGTGGAGCCTGGGCAGCCCCAGGCAGAGCTCAGATTTATTGATTTATTTACTTATTTCTTTCTCTCCTCTCCCTGGCACTTGTCTCCCTCAGAGCTCATCCTCAGCCAGTGGAGAAAACGAGGGAATTCTGCAGCCTGGTCCATCTCAGCTGATGAGCATCTCAGACAGATCCTCAGGGATGAGGCTGGGGGAGTGGTGGTTAATTCCTCTTGGAAACAGCAGCTACCAGGGTCACTGCTCATCCAGGACTGTTGAGTGCAGCTGCCCCAGAGCCAGCCCCACGAGCTGGCAGCATTCCAAGGGTGGATAGGGCAGCTGTGGATCTATGGAAGCTGGCATTTGCTTTGCACAGAGCTCACAAGCTGCCATGTGGAAGCTGGCTTAATTAAGGACAGGGCATGGAGCTGCCCTCCTGCTTTGAATAATTATGTGTGTTAATGGTTTTGGGCTAAACAAAGCTTGATGGAACAGGTTGCCCAGAGAGATTGTGGACTCCCCAGGATCCCTGGAAGTGTCCAAGGCCAGGCTGGATGGGGCTTGGAGCAACCTGGGATAGTGAAAAGTGTCACTCATGGCAGGGAGTGGAACAAGATCAGTTTGGAGTTGGAAGGGACCTTAAAAACTTTCTGGGATTCTGCATTGTTGTTCACCAGGTTTGGAAAGATGTGGAATTCAGCATGTGAGTCTTGGCCAGCTCTGCCTTTCCCTGTTCCCTTGAGTCCCTGTCACCCTGCTGTCCCTGTGCCCTGCAGGTGGTGCGGGACCAGATCTCGCACTGCACGGTGAAGCTGCGCCAGACCACGGGGCTGATGGAATATTGCCTGGAGGTCATCAAGGAGAACGACCCCAGCGGCTTCCTGCAGGTGGGTGTGGAGCTGTGGGCAGGGCACAGCCCGGGGGAATGCAGCAGGGCTGGGGGCTGTGATGCCTCAGGGTTTAACTTTTCTGTTTCCAAATCCTGGGCTGCCCGGTGTGTAACTCTGAAGTTTCTCGTGCCCTGGGAGCTGCTGTTCTCTCCTGCTGGTCAGACACAACAAACCCCTCTGGGTTTGCTCTCCAAGGACACCCAGACTGTCCTAGGCCCAAAATGTGTAAACCAACATCTTTAGAAGGGGGAATAAGCTTGGCGAAATGACATCATTAACTGAAGTTTTAATTGGAGAATTAATCCTGATGTGCAAATGGACCAAACTTATAAAAGTGTGAAGAACCCGTGACCCGGGGTCCATCTTGGGTGCAGCCTTTGGCCTGCCCAGGGTGTACCTTGAGGGCCCTTCCAATAAATCCCTACCTTTATCCCCTTATTCCTGTCTAGTCTCTGGTTTTTTAGGTGGCCACTTTAGGCATCAGCTACTCCAAGGAGGATGGACCCAAAAAATCAAGGATCAGCCTCTGATCACCTCCATATCCACAGCAAAGCAGGAGCAGGAGCAGGGCAGGGATATTTCTGGAAGGGAGGGTTGCAGCAGGGATGGTGAATTCCTGGAGCAGGGATCACAGCGTGCTCATGGCTCTCCACTGGGAGACCAACCCACAGCCCTTGGGAGCTGGTCCCACCATTCATCCCTGGCCTTCCTTTGGCACTAACCCTGCCATTAAACAGCACCCAGCACTCCAGGGTTCCCTCTTCTGTCGCTGTTGTACCAGGAACGGCAAGGAACAACACAGGTTCCAGTCCAGGAAGAAAAGGAATTATTTATTTAATTTACAAACTGGTTTTTATATCTTAGTTTGCTTGAATGGCACAAGGCCATTGGTCCCTGAGCACCCACCTCCTTAGAATGATTGGTTAGATCTTACAACACCCATTTGAAAATATTTCTCTGGTCAGTATCACAAGAATACTGCAACAATCCTGCACCTGCAAGATAAAGGGATTAGTTTACAGAAACTTCTAACTGTTTTCAGCCAGTGTCTGTGAGAAAGAAAGTCTTTGCTTTCTCACAGACAGAGGCAGAAAGCTGGAAAATCTCTCTGCAACCCAGCTTTCAGCATCCACACTTTTCCAGCCGAGCCCACGGTGAGGAGCGATGGTGGAAACCACCCGTGACATCCCAGCCTTTGGCACCAGCCTGGGAGGCAGAGGGAAGGGCAGAGCAGGGTGGGGACAAGGCATGGGACACATCCCCCAGCAGCTGAGGCTGCTCCTTCCCTGCAGATCTCGGATGCTCTCATCAGGAGGGTGCACCTGACCGAGGACCAGTGGGGAAAGGGGACGCTCACGCCCCGCATGACCACGGACTTCGACCTGAACCTGGACAACGCCCCTCTGCTGCAGTCCATCCACCAGCTCGACTTCGTCCAGATGAAAGGTAAGGATCTTTCCAGTGCCTTCCCAAAGCTCGGCTCTGCTCGTGCTGGGAGTTCCCCTGCAGCTCATCCCAAGGGAAAAGGCAGGGAAGGAGAGTTTGTCGTCTTCTCCCAGCAAGACTGGGCACCCCAGAGCCAGAGTTATGCCCATTCCTGTGTGTTTTGCATCCCTGGGTTGACCATCTGCCTCCCTGTCTTGGATCTCTGGGCAGCTGTGTGCCAGAGCAGGGTGCCAGGAGCTTGGCTTTGCCTGGGAAAGCACTCCCGGTGCATTAAGGGGTTATTAGTGCGTTAAAAAGTGCTCTGAAAAAGTTATCAGTGCGTTAAAAAGTGCTCTGCAGGTTGGGACCTCTCTTTTGGGAGCAGCACAAGGCTCTTCCCAACCCTCTCCTCACCCCCCCATGCCCGTTCAGTGCTGAGCAGCATCTGTCCCAGCCCAGATGTCCCTCCAAACAGAGCCAGGTTATTTAGCTCGGGCTCTGCCCTCCCTCTCCTCACCTCACTGTTGGTCTAGATCATCATTTTAGCTTTAATTTCCTCCCTGTTCCTCATTCCCTCTGAGCTCCCTCTCCCGTCCCGCCAAGAGCTGCTGCAGCCCGTGAGAAATTTGGGATTTGGCAAGCCCAGGGAAGCTGACAAAGATGCAAAGGGGCCGTGACAGAGGGAGGCTCAGGAGGACACTGAACGTGGGCTGCACCTTCAGCTGCAGGTCTGGCACTGCCCTTCATTCCCACCACGGCTGGAATTCCTGGCCCAGGAGCTGGTTGCACACTCCAGGGTGTCTCAGTGGCCAGGGACAGGAAGGATGTTGGCCACACACGTCCTCTGTCACCACAAGGAGCATCCTCAGCTGGGTGCTGGCGGCAGGGAGGAGCTGCCCGTGCCTGCTCATCGTTAGCCGGGCTCTTAATGTGAAATGTCAGGAATATTTTTGGATAGCAAACCCGGGGAGGGCTGGATTGCTGGTTCACATTGCTGTCTTCCTGCCCTCCCTTCCTGCAATTTAGCCCAGAGGGTTATTTTTAATTAATAAGAGCAAATCTGCTGCTGGTTCAGCTGCCCACCCTCCTCTTATCAAATCTCCCTCCTCCTCCTCCTCCTCCTCCTCCCAGCTCACCCGCGCTGTGCAAATCAGTTGTTGGGTTTGTAGGCTCGCAGAGGGTTGGGTTTGGATCCCAAATCTGTGTCACAGCACCGGGGGAGGGAGGGCAGCACCCGAGGCCTCGATAAAGAGCAGTGAGCAATAGGTACAGGGCATCCCACAGCCACTGCCAGCCTGGAGGTGCCTGAGGATCCAGCCCAGGAGGTGGAGGAGTCGCAGAGGGTGGATGCTGAGCCTCTGCCAGCAAGTCCAGCTTTTTCCCAGGTATCCATGGCTCCTCCCCATCCTGTCTGGGTTCTCCCTGTCTATTTTCACTGGCTCTTGTCACTTGGGGCAGTGAGGATGAGGATGGTGGGCGAGCAGCTCTGCTGAGAGATGTGTCAGTGAACATCTCCCTGTCACTCTTGCCGTGTTTTTCAGAGCAGGAGTGGCTGTGGGACACACGTGGAGATGCCCAAACACAGCAGAAAAAACCCTGGCAGCCCTTTCTGTGCCCTGTGCAGCTGATGGGAGCCAAGGGGGGTACTCAGCCCCCCAGTTTTGTTGCAGTGAATTTACTGGATGGGAAAGCAGAGGTGTAGATGAGTCCAGACCCAGGGTTCTGCAGAATCTGTGGGAGAACATCCCGGGTTTGGGACTGGCTGCATGAAAGGTCCAGGCAGCTCAAAACAGGTGCATTGTGCTGCCCCATAATTCTCCAAAAATTAATTAGAAAATGGGAATATAGCAGAAAAGCTTCTCCAGGCTGCACAGTGGAGGAATTTGGTGGAGCTTGGTGGGAGAACAATCCTTTCTACTTCCTCCCCTGCTCCTTGAGCTGCCTTCCCACCGAGGCAGTAAATACCCCCGCAGCCAGGGTGGCACTAATTGCACTAATTGGTGATTAGTCTCCTCTCCAGTGCCGGCCCCACCCATCCTGCAGCTGGAGGAGTGCTGCACCCACAACAACAGTGCCACGCTGTCCTGGAAGCAGCCCCCGCTGTCCACGGTGCAGGTGGAAGGATACATCCTGGAGCTGGATGATGGCAACGGCGGCCAGTTCAGGGTAGGTGCTGGGAGCCAGGCCCGGGGGAAGGGGATGCTGCTGCCTCCAGTGGTTCCCTGCCACGAGGTGACCACAGAATTTGTCCTCGTGCTTCTTTGCAAGTGCCCTCTTCCCTGCTGGGGTGCCCAAGGGAGGGTAAGGTGCAGACAGGCTGTGGGATTTTGGGCGCAGGGGGTGCAAATGCCCTCTCCAGTGGCCAAGATAACTTGGAAACACAAAGAAATCGTTTGAAGCTCTTGTTGCCCAGAGAAGCTGTGGCTGCCTCATCCCTGGAAGTGTCCAAGCCCAGGTTGGATGGGGCTTGGAGCAACCTGGGATAGTGGAAGGTGTCCCTGCCATGGCAGGGGGTTGGAACAAGATGGGCTTTAAGGGCCCCTCCAACCCAAACCATTCCATGATTCCGTGAAACTCCATATTTTTAGGTTGCTGAATACTTCATGCAAGGTATGCTAATGGCCATGAAAGCTTCCATGTTTGCCAGCTGCCAGCAAAGAGAGGTGTTTAAGGCCTGAGGGCTTTTAAATTGCTGTAATTACACAATTAAAATATGATTTTTCTCTGATCCGACACGCTGATAATTATCCTGGCGTGTTCACAGCCACTGAGAGCAGGCTCAGGGACCAGCCCACTGCACTCTGAATTTATCCACAAGGAGCCCAGGCAGGCAGGAGCCAGAGCAGAGGTGAGGTGCAGGAGAGGTGACATGGGTGGGACCTGGGGAGAAGGGAGCAGGAGGGACAACGAGGTCAGCGCTTGCCTCTGATAAAATTCCTGCCCAATATCCCATCCATCCCTGCCCTCTGGCAGTGGGAAGCCATTCCCTGTGTCCTGTCCCTCCATCCCTTGTCCCCAGTCCCTCTCCAGCTCTCCTGGAGCCCCTTTAGGCCCTGGAAGGGGCTCTGAGCTCTCCCTGGAGCCTTCTCTTCTCCAGGTGAGCACCCCCAGCTCTCCCAGCCTGGCTCCAGAGCAGAGGGGCTCCAGCTCTGGAGCAGCTCTGGGGCCTCCTCTGGACTCTCTCCAGAGCTCCACATCCTTCTGATGGAGCCCCAGAGCTGAAGGCAGAACTCCAGGTGGGATCTCAGGGCAGAACCCCCCTCACCTCCTGCTGCTGCCGCAGCCCAAAGCAGTTCCGAGGGACAAATCCCATTTTTCTCAGCCTCAGCCCCATCCAGCACCTCCGGGGAGCAGAGCAGGGTGGGATCCTGTGCATCCTGAGCCCCTGGGGGTGTTCTCCCAGCCCTGGCACTCGCTGTGGTTGCCTTGCAGGAGGTGTACGTGGGCAAGGAGACCATGTGCACGGTGGATGGGCTGCACTTCAACAGCACCTACAGCGCCCGCGTCAAGGCCTTCAACAAGTCAGGAGTCAGCCCCTACAGCAAGACCCTGGTCCTCCAGACTTCCGAGGGTAAGGAATTGCAGCGGGTCCGGCCCGGCGCGCTCGGACACGGCTCAGGACAGCCCAGCTCAGCTCCACTGGCCCGCCCTGAGCGATCCCTGCAGGAACACCAGCACTGACCGCAGGGGAAGGGCCCATCACCTCCCTCAGGAGCCTCCACCAGTGCCCTCCAGCAGTGCTCCACCATTTCCCTCTCACCCCTTTCCTTGGCAGAGGATGCTCTTTGGGGAAGTGTTTCAGTTTGGGGTTATGTGACACAAAAGGGACGTTCAGATATTTGCAGTGCTCCCATTGAAGCAGGACACTGCCAGCCTTGCTCCTGAGGGCTGTGCTTGGCTGCACGATGCCATAACCACAGGATTCAGGGCCTGGCAGTGCAGGACAGAGAGCAGAGGGACCGTGGAGCAGTGTGGGTGTCCTGCCAGAGCCAGGGATGCATCTGCATTGCCCCCACAGGCACTCAGGATATTAAACACCCCCTTGCAGGCTGCCAAGGAATCTCCCTGCCTGGCTTTAAGTACATTTGTCACACCAGGCACTTAATCCATTGTGGAAAATTGGTTTATTCCTGACGCGCAGGTGGAGAGAGGCAGGGCTGGCTCCGAGGTGGGAGTCGGGAGCAGCGGGAGCTGCAGCTGTGGAGGAAGGGATCAGCCCCCACCAGCACGTCTCCTGCCCCACAGCCAGGCACAAAATCTTCTCTGGGAGTTTTCCACGCTTGCTGGAATCCCTTTTCCTTGCTCCCAGACGAAAATCCCTCTTTTCCAAGGCGTGTGAGGATTTTTTTCATGGCAGCATCCAGCTGGCTGGCAGCTGGGATCAGAAGGGAGCACACACAGCCCGTGGGGCTGCTGGTGGGGTGGAAGGAGGGTGAGAGCTTTCCTGCCACAGAGCAGCCCTGGGGGCTTTGAGCAAGGAGAAAAATGGGGTTTTTGCTGAAAAGATAGAATACAAAAGCAGAGCGAGGCTATGCAGAGCATTTCTCTTGCTGCCTGCAGGAGATAACCAGTTTGGAAAGGGCAGGAATGGGATTCATTCAGAGGCAGAGTGGACAGCAAAACTTCTCACAGGAGAGGCAGAGAGGTCAAGTCACAGCACAGAGGCCTTGGCACATCTGTCAGACACATCAGTGCCTGGTTGCCAACTGAGCACCAGCAGCAAAGAAGCTGCAGAAGTTCCTCTGGAGACCCAGGGATGGGACAGCCTGGATCCAGCCCCGTGCCAGAACTGCTCCCAAAGCCTGAAGGTCAACAGCTCCCACTCCAGCCTTGGCAGGAGACAGCAGAGCTTCAACTTCTCATTTGTGCCTCACACGACACATTGGAGACACTATTTCCTCATCAAAACCAGTTGGGCTTTAAGTTGTCCCAGCCAGGAGTTCGCAGGGTCCCCACTCTGATCTTCCCAGCTCTGATTTCCTCTCAGAGCTGTTCTCACTGTTGAGCCAAGCTCAAGCCCAGCTCCAAAATACGCAGGAATCTGGGAGAAAACAGCTGCTTGTGGTCCCAGCAGGGCCGTGCTTGGGGCTGGTGCTTGGTCTGTGCCACCAAGGAGAAGTTCCACTCTCCTTCGCTGCGTTCATTCAGCCTTTCCACTTGAATGAGCTTTTGCATTTGTTCTTCCAGCACGAAAGAAAGAGGGAGGAAAAAGTCAAGCGGGCCTGGAGCGTTCTGTGCTCTTAGAGGCCGCCTGAGCTCTTTTGGATTGCCAGAGAAATAAATCACATCTGTGCCTGCAGCTTCCGGATGTCCGAGGGACTTGTTGAATAGAGCTGCCTCGCACATCACAGCCCTTGGGGAGGCTTTTATTCCTGCTTTTACAGCAGCATCAGGCCTTTTAGGAGCTATTTTGTCTGAAGTAGGCTTAGCTTTCCCCTTCAGCCGAGCTCTGCAGCTTCCTGCGAAGTGGTTGTGTGGGAAGAGAGGACAAAAGAAGGGACGGGCTCGATGTGAAGAGAACATCTCGGAACGTGGCTGTCCTGCTGTAGGTGGTTGTGAGGAATTCTGGTGTTGAAGAGCTGGTTTGTGGTTGTGGCCCGTGAGATCTTCATCTGCAGCCTGTGGAAGGGAGGTGAAGCCTTTCTTCTGCCTTCCCTGAGCAGAGGGTAGTGAGGAGGAAAATGTGTCACAGGGCCTCAGCATCTGAAGAGAAGGAGGATGAGAAGAGGGGGAAATGGTGTCTGGGGCTCTGCAGGTGGTGCCTCTGTGGTCCTGCCCAGCCAGACAGCCATGGGGAGCCAGGCAGCACTGGTGGGAAATCCCATGGGAAGGCAGCACGCGCACACACGAGTCTACAGCAAGAACATCTTCCCGTGGTGAGAGGCATCTTCTGCTTACCCCAAAGGAAACTACTGCAGGTCACTCTTCAAAGCTGGTTCTTGGTGCCACCAGCAGGACAAGGTGGCTCCTGGCTGGGAGAAGATCTGTGCTCCAGAGCCCATCCCATGTGCTGGGGCTTCCCAGGGGTGAAATCCCTGTCACCAGCACAGCCAAGGGGCAGCAAGGGCTGAAGGTGACATCCTTCCCTTGAACCACGTCCCCTCCTGAGCTGATTTCGGGCTGTTCCACACCATCCCTGGGAGTGTCTCTTGTCCTGTCACATCTCAGCCAAAGGCTCCAGGGCTCTGCCTTAACCTCAGTTTCTCCAGCACGTGAATGAAGCTCAGCTGTGGGCTGGGAAGCGAGTCTGGAAGGAAGTTTCCAAGGTGACCCAGGGCACGGCCATGTCCCAAAGCTTGGCTGGTGGCAGCACTGCTTGGCTGTCCTCACCTGGGAGACCTGGGGTCTCCCCAGCCTCCTTCTCCTCGTCCTCCCTGAGCTGGGCAGCCCCTGGTCTCCTCATCTTGCCTCATCCAGCAGATTTTCCCAGCCTCTGGCCTGTGTCCTGCTGACCTCTTCCCCTGTTCTGTCCAGCAAGCTGGACGTCAGCATGAAGCACCAACTCACTCCAGGTGGAGATGGAGAAATGGAGCTCAGCGGTGCCTCCCAGGCTTCTCTCCAGGCACAGAGCTTCCACCTCCCTTCCCCAGCCAAGTCAAGCACCAGAACCTTTTCCTTCAAGCCCAGGTCCTCATCTAGAGCCCAGCTTTAAATTCCTGACCATCCATGGAGTGACCCTGAGCAGCAACCAGGGCTTTTTAACCGGCAGCTTTTGGAAAGGGTGAACAACCCAAGGGGGAACAGCCTGCAAGGAGCTACAGGGACATGAGGGGCTAAGTAGGGAGAGTCATGAGCACAGCTGCTCGTGGCAGTAGTTCCTCTCACTCTTGGTAGGGTTAGAGCTTGTTCCTCCCTACCTCTGAGCTCTGTTTATTGGGTGTTGTGCAATGATTTATCTCCCCTGACCCCGCTGACACCCTTTGCTTCCACAGCCCTCGGCCGCAGCAGCGAATTGCAGAAGTTACAACCCACCATGCAAAGCAATGTTCCCTTTTTATCTGTTTTAACACAATTCCCAGCTCAGTCCATACTCCCAGCCGAGCTGGGCAGGCTGGGGATCCGGTGTGAGTGTGTGGATGCTGGATTCTACACTTTCATGTTAACGTATCCCTGGAAAAGGTTAGGGAAGAAACGGCAGGCGGTGACTGTGGTAGCAGGGAACAGAAATGACCCGAGAGGTTCCCTCTGCTCTGACATTTTGCTGTGAATCCCCTGAGTTAAATTCCTGCTGTAAGGCTCAGATGTGTTTTGACAGGTACAAAGGGATACCAAGAACACAACCTCCCGAACAACCCCTGAGTAAGGTGGGTGCTTGGTGGGTTCTTAGGGTGATGGAGCTTAGCCCAGCCCTGCAGAACGCCTTTCAGTGTCACCAGCTGGGGTTCTCCACCCCTGATGATCGTGCACAAACAGGTTTGGGATGTGTTAGAGCACGATGGGCCGGTGTGCATGGTAACCTGTGAATTTTTTTAGGTGCCTTACTGCGAAGAAGTGCAGGACCCCCCCCCTTTACAGACAAGCCAGTCGAATTTGTCACGCTGACACGGGGACACTTGGGGAGATGAACATGTTTTCCTTGCTGTCAGGCTGCCCTGAAGGGTCTCACTGGGCTGCCCAGCACCAGCCATTCCTGCCCTGCTGCCAGAGCAGGGTCCGTGCTCCGCTCCGAGGTCCGGCTTGGGCTCAGGAGCGGCGCCGCCTGGCAGAGACCCCATTTCTGATCTGTAGTTTGCATTGATCTTACGTTTAGACACGCAGTCAGAAGAACAGACCCTCCCTTTTCCAGTGCCTTTGGAAAGATCGCAGCTTCGTAGAATGAGTCCTTTCTCCTCCACCCTTAATCTACAACCCAGCTTCTCGGGGAGATCCTACTTTGAGCTAAGATCTTCGGCCCACCAGCTGAGCTTGCATTCTTCCTTACAGTCCCTGAATTCAGCCGGTGAGCTGAGCACCTCTGGCGTTGCCTCTTGGTCTGTGCTTCTGGGCATCTCCAAACTATTTGTTCGTTCTGTTCCGTTGTGTTTGTTTTTCCCATGACATGCGGATGGCAGCGGGAATTCTTTCTGTTTGTCAGGGGCCTGCTCCTGCCGTCTCCTGGGGTGTTTCAGCTGTGCCAGAGCGGGCAGTTTGAGGTGTGGGGTGATGGAGCAGCACAATAATTCCTTACCTGGGTGCTGCTCTTGGCAAGGCTGACGTGGCTGAACCCTTTGGTGATCGTAAATCCCAGAATGGTTTGGGTTGGAAGGGACCTTAAAGCTCATCCACTTCCAACCTCCAGCTGTGGGCAGGGACGCTTTCCACTAGAAGATTCCTCAATTTTGGTTTGTGTTGAGCTTGTGTCAAGGGATAATCAGAGAAGACATTCCCTGAGTGAAACCTGTGGGAATACCCCCATGGTTTCCTTTCCCTATGTGAAGATTTGATGTGTGAAATTGGTTTGGTTGATTAAATCTAGACCCCTCTGAAGAAAGAAGCAAGTCTGGGTGCAGGCAAGGTCTAGCCCAGAGAGGTTGTGGTGTCCCCCTTGTTGGAAGTGTCCAAGGCCAGGCTGGATGGGGCTTGGAGCACCCTGGGATAGTGGAAGGTGTCCCTGCCCATGGCAGGGGTGTGGAATGAGGTGATTTGTGTCCCCTCCAACCCCAACCAGTCTGGGATTCTGTGATTCCAGCTCACAGCCCGGCTTAAGGCCTTGGAGACCTGGGCTCTCTTCTGCTCAGCTTTGAGCACTGGGCTCGGCTTTTCCAAAGCCAGATGTGATCATTCCAAAGCCGTATTTCCTGCAGAGCAGAGGCCACCACTCCCGTGATGCCTCGCTTGCCGTCGTTGGGATCCGTGTGCCCGGAATCGTGGGCTGTGGTGGGATGCAGGCAGGTCAGGCAGAGTGAGGGATGGATTTGGGCAGCCAGCGAGGAGCCACAGGCACAGGGATCTCTCAGAGCTGTTTTCTAACCAGTCTTTGCACATCTTCTGTTGCTAAAGATCCTGGGCCCTGATTCTTCCACCACTCTGGATTTACACCGCTCCAAAGGCGTTCATTCCCGGCTTTCTCTGGTGTAAGCCCAGGAAGAATGGGGGCCCCCGATTGTTTGATTTCCATCCCATAACACGGAATGAGGAATGCTGCAGCATGACCCTTGCCAGAATAACCGGGGGGGGGGACCCTGCAAACTTCCTTTTCTTTGTGCTTTTTATGTTTGATTTCTCATCGTGCTGCTGTGAGCTGATGGCTTCCAACGCTGTTTTGTTACGGACGTTCCTTCCTTTGTGTCCGGTGTTCCGGGACCCTTCCGCGCTGGCCGTGAGCGATACCCGTGTGTGCACCATGGACCTTCTGCAGCCCCACTCCGGGGTGGGGGGACAGGGAAAAACGGGGTCCTGAACGCCAGAACAGGGTCCGTGCGTCCCTCACGAGAGCTCGGAGCACAGCGATGCGCAGAGACCTGGAAAAGCGGGGTTTGAGTCGGGCCACGGGGCAGGGTTCATTAAAGCAGCCTCAGGAGGAGCCCCTTGGCACAGCACGGAGCACAACCACAGCCAGGTGCTTTCCCACCAGGGCAGCAGGGGGAAAACCAGGCACAGAGCTGGGCAGGGGTGGCCCTAAAATCCAGCACCCTTCCTGAGTGCCGTCCCATGCAGTGCCTACACGGGGCTTTGTGTTGGCATCTCCTCCTGGTGAGGACAAGCTCCCAGATCAGGACAAGCTCCTGGATCAGAACAAGCCCCTAGGTCAGGGAAAATCTCCTGGATCAGGACAAGCCCCTAGGTCAGGATAAGCCTCTGGATCAGGACAAGCCCATAGGGCAGGAAAAACCTCCTGGATCAGGACAAGCTCCTGGATCAGGACAAGCCCCTGGATCAGGACAAGCTCCTGGGTCAGGACAAGCTCCTGGATCAGGACAAGCCCCTAGGTAAGGAAAAATCTCCTGGATCAGGACAAGCCCCTAGGTCAGGAAAAACCTGGATCAGGACAAGCTCCTAGGTCAGGAAAAACCTCCTGGATCAGGACAAGCTCCCAGGCCAGGACAAGCTCCCAGGCCAGGACAAGCTCCTAGGTCAGGACAAGCCTCTGGATCAGGACAAGCCCCTAGACAAGGACAAGCTCCTGGATCAGTACAAACCCCTGGATCAGTCCCTGGCTCCCATGAGGTGCTTGCAGCCAGCAGTCAGGCACAGGAGCATGAAGGGCACCCCAACACATCCTGCCCGTGCAGCTGATGAAGCTGCAGCCCTTTGGTGCTAGCAGGGTCTGAGCCAGGGATCCCCTTTCCAGCTCCACTCCCTCCCAGACCTCACACCCATCAGGGGCAGCCTGGCAGAACTCAGTGGTCCCTCTCCACTGGATTCACCAGTGGCTGCCCCTTCCTCAATCCCTGTCCTTCAATGAGTGGTTTTTCAGTCAATCTAGAGAATTTTTGCCAAGTAGCCAAGATACTTCACCAAGGCTAAAATTTCCTGCCTCCTTTCTGAAGAAAAGCAGAATAATTCGGCATCCTGAGCAGTCAGATTTAAACAGTCCACACTCAAACTCCCAGGCTGTGTTTGCCACCCCTCTCCGTGCCCTCTGGCTTTTAATGAATCAGGCCTCCCGTGGCTCCTGGATGCTTAATTAACAATGAAATGCTCACGAGTGTTTGTCAGGAGGTTGTTGTTCCTTAGCTGTGATGTGTGAAATGTAGTATCTCTTTATAGGATGCAATTTTGAGACACAAGGATCGCCTTACTCCCAATTAGGCAAGTATCTTAATTACAATTAACTGGCACCTCCTGCCTGTTGCTTCATTCTTTTTGCTTTTTTATCTTTTCTTTGGCGACTGAGCAGCGTTTCTTGCTCATACCCTGCTTGCAGAGCACTCTCAGATGTCACAGAATCATGGAATTGTTGAGGTTGGAAAAGCCCTCTAAGATCATCGAGTCCAACTCTATGCCAAGGCCACCACTGACCCATGTCCCCAAGTGCCACATACACAGGGCTTTTAAATCCCTCCTGGAATGGGGACTCCACCACTGCCCTGGGCAGGAGGCGAATTTGGAGGAGAAGTTATGATTGCTGGATGATGTAAAGGCTTTTTAAGTTTTTCCCCGCTATGGTTTTAAAGAGAAGCCTGAGGTGAGTGCTCTGGAAGTGGCCCTGTGATTAAGAACTGATTCTTCTGCTCTCCTCCCCTTTTAAACTGCCAGAGGGCAGGGTTAGATGGGATATTAGGAGGGAATTCTGGCTGTGAGGGTGGTGAGGCCCTGGCACAGGTTGCCCAGAGAAGCTGTGGCTGCCCCAAATCCCTGGAAGCATTCCAGGCCAGCTTGGAGCAACCTGGGCTAGTGGAAGGTGTCCCTGCCCATGGCAGGGTGTGGAACAGGATGATCTTTAAGGTCCCTTCCAACCCAAACAATTCCATGATTCTCAGTACATATCCCCACTCATTAAGGGCACTTAAACATGGGCCAAATGCCGTGGCTGCAATTAGCCCCTCTGCAGCTAATTAAAGCAAGGTGGCTGCTGCTTGCCTGTCCTCTCCAGACTGTCTGCAGGGCCAGTCCTGCTCATTCCCCCGGGATGAGGACCCTGCAGCCCTGTGGGGGTCCCTCCTCACCCTACACCCAGCCCCAGCCCCAGCCCATCTTCGCGCCTCTCGCCGCACCTTGACCCAAAATGCTGACAGATCCACGCTCTGGCTGGAGTCTCACACAAGCAGAAATGGTTTCTCCTTCTTTTCCCTGCCCAACCTGACGTGCTGTTTTCTCTCCCGCATGCCTTTCCCTGGGAATGACCACAGTTGACATTAAAAAAATGGTGGCAGGTACGGCACCCCCGTGCGCGGCGCGGGGAGCGCGGGGCGGCCGCGTGCATGGGCGCTGTCTCGTGGAACGTTCCAATAAACCAATGAACCCGTCTCACCCGAGTGTTTTTATTTTTCAAGCCGTCAGAGTGTTTTGTGGATGTGTCAGTTGACGTTTTCAGCTGGAGGAAACCACCTGGGGGACCGGGCTGGTGGCTTGTGAATGAATCCCCCGTCCCTCTGTCTTGTCGAGGACGTGACACTGTATCTGTCAGATTTGCAGAGTCGTGTGCATTTAAACCAGCAGCCCTACGGGATCGTGGAGGTTTTGGGGCATTTTCCAGCCTTCCCATGAGTTCTTGTCTTAGGTGTGGCTCGTTGCTTGGCAGGGAGGTTTCTTGGTGTGATGTGGCATCTCTGTAAATGAAGACCTTTGTGTGTGTGCTTCTGGTTCCCAAAAACAGCCCTTAAATACCCGGACAGAGTTTATCTGCTGATCCTCAGTCCCCCTCCCACGCTGATCTGACCCTGCAAACTAAGTAACACTTGGTCCTGGGAGTAAGTTATGGTCCAGGCCAGGTCGGATGGACCTTGGAGCAACCTGGGACAGTGGAAGGTGTCCCTGCCCATGGCAGGGGGTTGGAACGAGACGGGCTTTAAGGTCCCTTCCAACCCAAACCATTCCATGATTCCATAATTCTCTTGGAGCCTGGAGACCTGGTGAGGATCACGTCTCCTGCGAGGGCCAAATTTTAGGAGACCTTGAGGATCCTACAGGCTCACAAGCCGAGACAGTGGGAGCCATGGAGCAGCAAGAGCGAAACTCCTCCAAATCCTGACCATAAAACCTCAGCCACAGTGGCAGCTGCAGCCACAGGAGCTCAGAGCATCCCTCCGTGGTGGAAGTTGTCCTCGGTGGTGGAAGTTGTCCCTCGGTGGTGGAAGCTCCGTGTCCTGCATGCAGCATGCCCTGTCCGTGTGGCTCCGCGCGGCTCCGGCGCGTCCCCGCGGCGCTAACTCTGTGTCGTTTGTGTGTTCCAGTTGCTTGGTTTTCTTTCGACCCCGCCTCTGCCCACGCTGACATCATCTTTTCCAATGACAACCTGACTGTCACCTGCAACAGCTACGATGACAGGGTGGTGCTGGGGAAAACAGGCTTTTCCAAAGGGCTCCACTACTGGGAGCTGTCGATCGATCGCTACGACAACCACCCCGACCCGGCCTTCGGCGTGGCACGCATCGACGTCCTCAAGGATGCCATGCTGGGCAAGGATGACAAGGCCTGGGCCATGTACGTGGACAACAACCGGAGCTGGTTCATGCACAACAACTCCCACACCAACAGGTAGGTGTGGTTTGGGACAGGATCTTCCTCCCGGGCACCACAGCCCAAGGAAGAGCCCGTGGCCTACCCAAAGGCACCTACAGGGATGACAGGGATGCCATCAATCCTGGTCACCTCTGTTGGAGGATGTGCAAGGATCAGGCCCTGCCTGCCTGCTGCTGCCTTGCTCCAGTGTTCCTTCCCTGCCTGCACCACTCTTTCCATGCTGACTCCTCCTGTTGGCATCCCCTTCCCAGTAACATCCAAAGCCTTGCAAGCAACATCTGCCTTGATCCCTGTGCCACAGCTCCCGCTCATGTTCCACACGGGACTGGGGGCCTTGCCTGGGGAGAGCCTGGGGTCACCTTCCTGCAGCCCTGAGGGCCATTCCCTGATGGATCAGCAGGTTTTGGTGTGGGTGCTGTGGCTTTGCTCCACGGGAGCTTTCCCCCGTGGTTGTGTGGCTGTGGCTGCTCTCGGGGTGGCTTTTTCCTTGGGGACATCATGGCAAGAGGAGAGCAGCTCCATGGGAGGGTAGAGGAGGAGGCTCCCAGGGAATCATGAGCGTGGCTGGGATGGGAGCAGCTCATGGCCTGGCTGCTGGGTGAGCTGTGGTGTTCACCATCATCAGTCCTTGATCTCCATGGGCTGAACCCTGAGCCAGGAGCACAGGGGACATGGAGCCACCGACCTTCTCCTCCCACAGAACCGAGGGCGGGATCACCAAAGGCGCCACGGTGGGAGTGCTGCTGGATTTGACCAGGAGGACTCTGACATTCTCCATCAACGAGGACCAGCAAGGGCCTGTGGCCTTCGAGAACCTGGAGGGCCTCTTCTTCCCCGCCGTCAGCCTCAACAGGAACGTGCAGGTACGGGCTCGGTCGGGCTCCCTGGAGCAGGAGGTGACGTTCCCAGCCGTGGGAAGGGGTGACCTTGCTGTCCCAGTCCCCTCGTGCTGCTGTCACTGCAGCTCAGGAGCAGGAGCAGGAGGGTTCTCGTGCAGCAAGGGCTGCTTGGAAGGAGCTAAACTTGGACCCTAAACCACCTGTGAGTCTCCAGGATCAGGACAGGCCTCCCTGCAGCCTCCTCGCTCCAGGTTTCTCCCTCAGGGCTGCTGAAGCACCAGGGTTCTCCAGCCCTGCCTGCGATGGACCCTCCAAATTCCCAAAATTCCTTCTCGAATTCCCCTGAAATCCCCAAATTTCCCCCTAAAAAGACCCCAGATTTCTCAGGTGAGCCTCAGGTGACTTTTTCATCCCTTCCCAGCACCAAGGCCACCCTGGACCTCCAAATTTCCACCTTAAACAGCCCCAAATTCCCCCAATATTCCCCCAAATTTTTCCCCACGACCCCCAGGTGAACTCAGGTGAGCAGAGGTGAGCTCAGGTGACTCCCAGGTGACCCCACTGTCCCCTCCCCCAGCACCAAGGCCACCCTGGACCCTCCAAATTCCCAAATTTGGTAACTGTGTTTGGCGATGCTCCCCCACAAGAGCCTCAGCAGCTCCTACAGCTCTCCCAGGTCCTGGATGGGAGCATCAGCAGGGAGAAGGGCACCTTTTAAGCCTGTTGTCCATTTCAAACCCCTCTTCTCTCCCTCTCTCCCAAGCTCTCAGCTCTCCTGAACATCACCAAGCGGTGACACTCTGGGCCAATCCGGTATTTCCACCTTTCATTTCTCTTCTCACTGGTCACATCCCTGCTGTCCTCTGTCCCAGGGAATCTTCCCCACCCTGGCTTTGGCACATCCACCCTGCCACAGCCTGCACCTCCAACCCTGCACCAGTGCCCAGGCACATCCCAGGACATGTTGCACGTCATGGATCATCTCAGGGTGTGGAGCATTTTGGCAGGGTCTTCTACAGTGGGTGTCAGAGCTGGAGAGGGACTTTGGAACAGAGCCTGGAGTGGCAGGACACAGGGAATGGCTTCCCACTGCCAGAGGGCAGGGTTAGATGGGATATTGGGAAGGAATTCCTGGCTGGGAGGGTGGGGAGGCCCTGGCACAGGGTGCCCAGAGCAGCTGGGGCTGCCCCTGGATCCCTGGAAGTGTCCGAGGCCAGGTTGGACGGGGCTTGGAGCAGCCTGGGATAGTGGAAGGTGTCCCTGCCCATGGCAGGGAGTTGAAACAAGAAACTTCCAACCCAAACCATTCTGGGATTTTCTGATCACCTCTGTGCAAGGGCAGAGGCACCAAGTGCCCTCTGTAAATTTGGGATCCGTGGATTAGGACGTGCTCTGCTGTGTCCGTCGGGATCCAGGGCTTCCTGCACTGTCACCAAGGCAGTGACAGTTTTCCAGCAGCACCGGGACAGAGGTGTGTTGGGACCATCCCAAACTTTGGGAGCATCCTTGCCAAAGTGTCCCACCCCAAGGGTCTCACTGGCAGGGGAGTCTGCCTGGCTCGGACAAGGGCTGGGAAGTGTTTAATTAGGCAACACTAACGAAGCCCATGTTGCCTGTGCTGGGTTTAGAGGTGCTGTGTTAATTTGGTGTGGTAAAAACGTCCTGCTGTGTGCTGGGTTTGATTCCTACCCCAGTCCTCTGCACAGCCATGAGGGACAAGGCATTGCTGGAGCCCCTTGGCTTTGTGAGTTCCCTGGGCAAGGCAGAGCCTAAATCCCCTGACAACACAAAAATCCCCTGAGAAGCTGATAAAAGGCTGTTAATTAAGCCAAGCCATTTATTGTGCTTCTTCAGGGGTATATAGCTAATTGAAAACAACTCTAATTAGGAGGGAAATCACTGCATTTTAGACAGTTTTCTTTAAATCTGTATCTGAAGGGGAAAATGCTGCTGCTGCAATAAAAGGAGGAATTGTGCTCTCCTCCCAAATGAAAGCATTTGTGGAGGGAACTGAATTCCCCCTGTGCCACTCACCAGTGCCTGCGTGAGCACGGCCCCGTCCCAACATCCTGGTGCTGCCCAGCTTCCCCACCACAAAGGTCCTTCCTCCCACCAGCAATCAGCCACATCCCCTCCACTGTCCCTGTCCCCTCTCTGTCCCCATCCCCACTCAGCTCAGGGGCTCCTCTGAGGTCTCCTGTCATGGCTTCACTGTCCTCCAGGCCCCCCCATCCCCTCTTGTCCATCCCACCTGCACAAAGACCCAGCTCCTGCCATGTCCCACCTCTCTGGCAGCCAGCTGGGAATATTTGGGGCTTGGTACCAGCAGTCCCAGTTCACTCCAGCAGCCCAGAAAAGTGAGGAGCAAGCGAGATGGAGCCACTGCCACAGTTCTGGGGACACCCCTGCAGGAGCTCCCTGCATCTCTGCTCACATCCTGCCTGTCCCCAGCGCTGCTCCTGCCCTCCCTAGGGACAGTGTGCCAGCTGCCACGCCACCAGCTGTCCCAGCAGGCACAGTGGGACACAGCTGAGCCCCCCGGTCTCTCCTTGCAGGTGACGCTGCACACCGGGCTGCCGGTGCCCGAGTTCTACGCTTCGCGCTCGGCCATGCCGTGAGGATGCTCCCGGAGCCGGCTGCCTCTTCTCGGGCTGAGAGGAGCCAGCCCGTTCTCTCCTGCAGGACAAGGCCGGCCTGCTCTGCTGCCGGGTCCCTGCTCTGCTGCGGGGTCCCTGCTCTGCTGTGGGGTCCCTGCTCTGCTGCCGGGTCCCTGCTCGGCCTCTGGCGGAGACGGGGAGGCAAATCGGGAAGGACGATCCCAGCTCTCGGCCGTCTCCGCTCCGCGGCCCCCGCGCTGTCCCGTGTGTGTGCGCTTCGCTCTTTAGCTCTCTTTGCCTGATGAAGTACCTAGGTAGCCTGAGCTGTTCTCCTGTGTCCGCTTTTAGGTTTGGTTTTCCTGATTTGAGTTGGGGTTTTGGGGCGGGGGCAGGGGGGGGCAGTTCCGTCTCTCTTTCCCCTCCCGTGGGGCCGGCCGGAGGGACCCCACCACGGGAACNCCACGGGACCGCTTCCTCCCCCGCCAGCCTGGTTACTTTGCAGGATTATTTCTTTCCCCTGTGGCCTTTCTTGCAGAGCACCCTCGGTCACGTGTAGAGGTGGGTCCTGGATTACCAGTCAGTCTCCATGTCCTTACCAAAACACCCCACTCTGTCCCGTGTCCCCCTGGGGCGTCTCTGTGGGGCAGGGGGTGGCCGTCCTGTCCCCACGTGCTCCGGGTGCTGGCAGGTCCTTGGTCAGGTGCTGAATGCCCACGGGGGGCTCTCCAGGGACCCCCCCACACCTCGGTGCCAGCACGCGCGCCACAGCCATAGACCGGAGAGCCCTCGCCCGGCTCTTCGGAGATTAGTGTTTATTTTTTTATAGTTGCCATATAAAGCCTAGCCTTAAATTCAACTGATAGTGTCCTTCCAATCACCGGAGAATTCATTCTGCAGTGAGGGTCTGACAGAGAGCCCGGGGGTGGGGATGGGATGGGGAGGAAGGAGAGCTGGCCACAGCCCTGCCACGCACTCAGGAATGCGCGCCTGCTGCCGGCAGCAGTTCCCGTCGGCCTCCATTCCCTACTTGACTTTCCGGTAATTCAGAGGCAGGAGAGGAACGGTGCCAGCGCCGTGGCCGAGCCCAGAGCGCCTGCATGCGCATGTCCCCTCGCTTCGCTTGGCGGTCCCCGCGGAGCCGGGCCGGGCAGCGGGGTCGCTGCCGGCTGCGTGCCGGCGTTGCCAGCCCGGCCGGAGCGCCGCGGCTCCGGGTGGGACGCGACGGGAGCGCCGGCCCGGCGGAAAGACAAGTGTAAATAGCCCATTCCCTCCCGGCGTGCCCTCCTCTAGGACAGTCCCGTTCACTCCCTTGTCGCTCGAGCATTTAAGTTTTCCTAATTTATTGGATGGGTGCTATCTCGTTGACTCCCGCCGAGGAGTTCCTCCCAGCTGCCGGAGAGCCGTGTTGCGGGACAACGCCGGGCAGCTCCTGGGTGGATTCCTGAGGAGCCCCCGTGGCCGGCTCACCCCGGGGCTCCTCTCTCAGCCGTCATCCCCCCGTTCTTTAGGGTGTTCATGGTGCTTCTTAGAGTCCCAGTGATTGTAAGACGTCGTCCCCCCGTTGCGCGATGGTAGCTGCACACAGCCGCTGTACTGACGAGAAGTGTCATGTTTGCTGTTCTAATAAAGGACTTTTACGAGAGAAGGGCAGAGCTTCCAGAGCATCTCTGGGCTTCAGTTCCCGTCTCATCCCTCCTGGTGCACATCCCTCACTGGCCTTGTCCAGAGACAGCAGCAGAGAACGGACACGACTCAGTCAATGGGAGGGAGCAGAGCCAGTTGAAGAAATTCTTGGCTGGGAGGGTGGGGAGGCCCTGGCACAGGGTGCCCAGAGCAGCTGTGGCTGCCCCTGGATCCCTGGAAGTGTCCAAGGCCAGGTTGGATGGGGCTTGGAGCAACCTGGGATAGTGGAAGATGTCCCTGCCCATGGCAGGGGGGAATGGGATGGGCTTTAAGGGCCCTTCTAAACCAAACCATTCTGGGATTCTCCGAAACCCAGAGCTGTGGCAGCACCATGAGATGACTGAGGGACAGGCGGGTCCTGTGCCACTGTGTCCCCTTCCTGGCACAGTAGCAGCCTCTCCCTGTGGTGATGCCTCAGCCAGCAAGGTCATGGAGCAGCAAGAAGCAGGAGCTTCTGTTTGCCACCCCGTGACCAGGAGATGGCCCAGGAGGGAGATGGGTTGCTGCACACCCTGTGTTACACCCCTGGGACTCCTGGGGAGCTAACCCAGGCACAGCCAGGAACCCCAAATCCAGCAGCCCCACATCCCACCCATCCTTTTCCCAACCCTTTCCCGAGCAAACTCCATCCCTCCATGAGAAGTGGTGACAATTCCCCATTCCCGAGATGGGTACTGAGCTGGGACAGTGGGAGAGGGGAGGGTGCAGCTCCCAGCCAGGGCTCCCCACTGTGCCTGCAGCCCATCAGCAGGGAAATTGGGGGGCCTGAAGGATGGTCCTGGGATATGAGGAAGGAGAGAGGAATAACCAAGGCTGGATTCAGAGCACCATCTCCCCACGGAGATGAAACAGAGGCAAAATGCTGAGGGATGAGTGGGGGGGGGCATTTCCAAGGGAACAGCATGGACAGTTCTCCCAGGGCTGTGAGAAGGACTCACTGCTGGGATATCAGTGCCTGCTCTGTTTTCCCAGAGTGACTCAGGAGAGGTTTTCAATGTGCAGCCTCTGAGCTCATCACGGGCTCGAGTCCAGGGCCACAGAAGAAAATGCTAATGCATGGAGTGCATCTCAGAAGGATGCTTGTTCCTTCCAGAGTGGGAATGTGCCCAGGACACCGGAGATACAGGAAACTGCATCCTCCCTGCAGCATGTAGAACCAGCCTGTAAGTCGTGTACAGCACCGGGAACAGCCCAGGGCCAGAGCATCTGTGGCAATAGGACAAGGNCTCCAGCAGCTCCACGTCCTTCTGATGTTGGACCCCAGAGCTGGAGGGAGCTCTGCAGCACCTGAGAGGGGCAGAAAGGCAGAATTCCCCTGTCCCCTGCTGCCCACCCTGCTGAGGATGAGCCCAGGACAGGGAAAACAGCCTGGAAAGCCTGCAGAGCATGGCTGGAGGAGAAGGAGGAGGAGGAAGAGGATAAGCAGGAGGGGGAGGAGAAAGCGTTGCGTTGGAAGCTCATATCGGATATTTTTGCCCTTGGGAGGAACCGGAGGCAGG
>VWZW01006107.1:89709-108128 GCA_013397115.1 Edolisoma coerulescens | reverse complement strand
CCCAAGGGGCGGTCCCCGGGACACCCCCCGGCCACGTTCCTGGAGTCCCCCCTTTGCATCCCCCTCCGCGCATCCCCGGGATTCCCCCCTCTGCACCCCGCTCTGTCCATCCCCGGGATTCCCCCCTCTGCACCCCGCTCTGTCCATCCCCGGGATTCCCCCCTCTGCACCCCGCTCTGTCCATCCCCAGGGTCCCCCCCTTTGCTCCCCCGGTGGCGGCCGCCGCTCCCGCCCCACGCGTGGGCGGCCCTTTACGGGGCCCGTCCCCATCCCCGTCCCCATCCCGTCCCCTCCCGGGGCGGTGCCAGCGCGGGGCGGAGGCGGAACGCGGCGCCGGAGCCCAGCCCGCGTGTCCGTGTCCCCCCTGCCGGTGTCCCCGCAGCCCCGCCGCGATGTCGCGGCCGCTGTCGGACCAGGAGCGGCGGAAGCAGATCAGCATCCGCGGCATCGTGGGCGCCGAGAGCGTGGCCGAGCTGAAGCGGGGCTTCAACCGGCACCTGCACTTCACCCTGGTCAAGGACCGCAATGTGGCCACCCCACGCGATTACTACTTCGCCCTGGCCCACACCGTGCGGGACCACCTGGTGGGGCGCTGGATCCGCACCCAGCAGTACTACTACGAGAAGGATCCCAAGGTGGGAGCGGTGGGATATGGGGGAGCCCCTCCGTGCAGGGCGGGGTGCTGGGAAACCCCCCCCGGTGGGTGCTGGGTTGTGGCTGGGGTGGGATCCATGGGAACCCCGCGGATGTGAACCCTCCCTCCGCGCTGGAATAGAGGGATTGGCGGGGCTCGGGTTTTCATGGATTTAAGGCTGTTCCGGTAACTTTTCCGAGAGGAGGGACTGGACTTTACCGAGCGAGGCCACTGTCCTTTGCTTTGCAAAACAAACAGAGCGCGGCTTGGCCGGGAGCGGGGTGCAGGGCATGGGAACGCCGTTTGTTGTCCCGCGGCGCCGGCGTGGGTGCTGTCTACCAAAACCAACTCCAAAGGCTTCCCGGGGGAATTATTGGAAAGGCTTAAAGGCACCCGAAGCCAACCACAAACAGGTCTTGTTTAACACAAGTGATCCCAAGCGTGAGAGATCCGGTTTGTGCAGGAGTTGCTGTGCTGCTGCTCGTCCCGCTGGCTCGCTCCGGGCTCTGCCGCGGGGGGATTAAGCCCTAATCCCCCTCCTGACACCTGGACGTCCCTGTCGGCATCAATTTCCTCCCTGCCAACACCTCGCTGGGACCGTGCCAGCCGCGAGAGCTCAGCACTCCCCCGTGTTGTGTAGGGGTGAGAAAAAGGAGCTTTTCCAGGCTCTGGAGTCGGGACTCTCCCGTGCAGCCCAGGCGCGCTGGGTGCTGCCTGCCTGGAGTCGCTGCTCCCAGCTCTGCTGGAGTTGACCCAGGAATCCCGATGGATCCTGCCCGTGGCAGGAGGAGTGTTGGAACGAGACGATCTTTAAGGTCCCTTCCAACCCAAACCATTTTAGCACTCCGGGATTCTATCCCACCTCAATTCCCGACCCCGGCGCAGGTCCTGGGGGAAACCTGTCGAGTCAGCGACTTCCCCCAGCCTAAATCCTTCCTTAAAACCTGCCGGTGCTGACGCCGGGGCTCGGCTTACACAGGGCCGGACCGGCCACCTCCTGTGCCCGCGGTGTCAGCGGGAGTGTCCCCTGCTCCCCGGGGACAGCAGAGGAAGCTCCGTGTCCCCGCAGCCCCCGCCTGGCCCCGGCAGCTCGCTCGGTTTTCCGGTGGCTTTGCAGCCCGGAGTGACGCGAGGGAACGGCTCCTCTTTAAACTTTAAACTTTGTGCTGCCACCGGCGTGACCGTCCTGGAGCTGTCCCCGCTCTGGGACAGGGCAATGGGGCTTGTCCAAATAAAACAGCCTCTTCCCGGCTTGGGAAAAAGCAGGAGAGCAGGGCAGGGGCTGCAGGAGCCACCACCCTGAAATTCCTGGTGCAAACCACCCTGCTCTGTTGAGAGCTGGGGTTTTTTCCTGCTTGTTTTTGAGATGTCACCCAATAGCAGCTTCTGGAGTTGAGGGGAGCCTCCTCCAGGCCTGGGAAAGGTGACCATGGGGTGGTTTTCTCTTCCAGAGGATTTACTACCTTTCCCTGGAATTCTACATGGGGCGGACGCTGCAGAACACGATGATTAACCTGGGGCTGCAGAACGCCTGCGACGAGGCCGTCTACCAGGTGAGCATCCCACGAGGGGTGAGGACCTGGATGGGGAGGGCTCCGTGCTCTCCAGCTCCTGGGAATGCTGGCTACAAACTGCTCCCTGAGCCACTTAGGGAATAAAGGCTGCTCCAGAGCCTGCCCTTGAAAGGCCAGGAGCTGCCCAGCCCTGGGCGCTGCGTTCTGGGGAATGCAGAGGGATCCCACGTCCTGGAAGGGAGCTGGTGGTTCCGTGGATGAGGCTGTTCACATCCATCGTCAGTGGCAGGGAGGAGTAAAACCCAGCTAGGTGCTGGCACCGGGTGGCACTGGGGTTATCGAAGGGTTTTGGGTGGCTCCTTTTGTCCCCACCCTGTCACCTCTTGTGTTCAGCGCCATCAGACGTGGCCAGGGTGGTTGCACAAGAGCAGGAAGAGCTTTTTGTGCAAACACTTCAAAAGAGAGGAACTTCTTTTTAGGGGGTTTTTAAATTTTTTATCCCCACTTGCTGTGACCAGGGGATATCAGGGCGGGGCAAGGGACCAAAGGTTTCCAGCTGAGCTCCACGAGGAATTTTGCATAGGCAAAACCACTTCCTCCTGCAGCATTCCCAGCTGGAAAATTTAAATTTCCTTGGAAAAGGGGTGTAGATGCTTCTCACCCTAAAGGGAGATGCGTGGAGTTGGAAGGAAGGGCACCTGGGTGCCTGTTCCAGAGGATAAAGGTGGTGGGGGAGCAGGAACACAGCACTTGGATCCCATTCCCAAGGGATTGGGGTGCTGGGGGAGCAGGAACACGGCACTTGGATCCCATCCCTTGGGATGGGGGTGCTGGGGGAGCAGGAACACAGCACTTGGATCCCATCCCTTGGGATTGGGGTGCTGGGGGAACAGGAAGATGGCACCCAGGTGCCTTCCCCAGGGAATGGGGGTGCTGGGGGTGCAGGAATATTCCACCTGGGTGGCTGCCTCGAGGGATGGGGTGTGCTGGGGGAACAGGAACCTGGTGCCTGCCCCTGCAGGACTGCAGCCATGGAGAGAGGGAGCAGGCCTGGGAATAAGCGCTCAGAGCCCTTGGAAGTGTCTGGGACCCCAAGAGCAGCACCTTGGTTATAGTTTGGTGCTCCCCACCCCCAGATCTTGCCCACGGTGAGGTCAAGGGTGTGAATGTCCCTTGTAAAGCCTGGTGGAGTGACTTTAAACACGGGAGATGACCCCTGCCATGGCACGGAGACACAGCTGAGGGGGAGAGCAGCTGCTTTGGGTTCACGTCACAGTGTCCCACCTGCAGGGATGGGTCCTGTGGAATTGAGTGCCTTTCCAGCCCCCCTGGAGCCCACCTGCAAGGGAGTGTGTGCCAACAATGCCTCCCCTCTGTGGGGCTGGGCACCTTGACAGTCTCCAGCCCCTCTCCTCCTTCTCATCTGTAGCTCGGGCTGGACATGGAAGAGCTGGAGGAGATCGAGGAGGATGCTGGGCTGGGCAACGGGGGTCTGGGCAGGCTGGCAGGTGAGTGAGCCCCTCCTTGGCACATCCCTGAGGGTTTTGCATCCACCACGGGAAGTTCCTAATCCTGGGGGGTTATTGCTCCAGCCTTTCCAGCACAGAGCAAGAGGCTGGGCAGCTCCTGTCCCTGTGGGGCTGTCCCAGGGAGAAGGATCCATCTCCCAGGGCTCCCAGGGGGGCCCAGCTCACTGCTCTCCTCTCTCCTGGGCAGCCTGCTTCCTGGACTCCATGGCCACGCTGGGGCTGGCAGCCTACGGCTACGGCATCCGCTACGAGTACGGAATCTTCAACCAGAAGATCCGGGACGGGTGGCAGGTATGGGTGGAGATGTGTGGCCCTCACTGTGCCCTTGCACAGCTGGAGCCCCATGCTCACCTCCTCCCCCTTAGATTGGGGTGTACAGACACTTCCCCTCAGCTTGGAGGCTGCTGCTGCTGCAGTGATATTTCAAATTGAGCAGATATTTTCTTGAACAAGTTTAACTTCTTAAACCAGTGCAAGCTCACAGCATCCATCCCTCGTCCCCATCCACAGCATGCCCTGCTCAGGGCCACCCCGAGAGCTGCTCCGTGGCTGCCTGGAGCAGGAGAGGATGGAGCAGTTGTGTCCCTGCTCCTCATGGAGCAGGGGTGGAAGAGGCTGGTTTGGAAATGGAACATTAGCAGTGCACTAAGAGAAACCTTGGGTTTGTCCCCATCCCCATGGATGGCACCCAGAGTTCGTGGTGGTGCCTCCAGGCTCACCCTGCGGTGCCAAAATCCAGGTTTAGGGCAGACAGACTCAGAGCATCCTCCCCTTTGCCATGAGCAGCTGGAGCCTTTCCCAGCCATCCTGCCCCAGCCATCCTCCAGGAGGGGAGATCCCTGGGGCTGGGTGACCCTGTCACTGCTCTGGGTCCCTCTGGCAGGTGGAAGAAGCCGATGACTGGCTCCGGCACGGCAATCCCTGGGAGAAGGCCCGTCCTGAGTACATGCTGCCCGTGCACTTCTACGGCCGGGTGGAGCACTCTGCCTCTGGTGCCAAGTGGATCGACACCCAGGTAAGGGCTGGGGACAGGAACAACCCTTCCATTACTTGTCCCATCATTTGGGGAGCTCTCCCTGGCTGGCTGCACCTCAGGAATGAATCCTACAGAATCCCTGCCGGGAAGGTTGGGCTGGGATGGAAAAGGCAAGGATGGGGAGGAGATGGACATAGGGATGGGGACAGGTTTGGCTGCTCCACATCTGCAGCCAAACTCTCCATCCCTGGAAGTGTCCAAGGCCAGGCTGGATGGGGCTTGGAGCAGCCTGGGATAGGGGAAGGTGTCTCTGCCCATGGCAGGGGTTGGAACTGGATGGACTTTAAGGTCCCTTCCAATCCAAACCATTCTGGGATTGCATGAAATACCAGCAGCAGCTCCAGCAGGTCTGTTTGTGATGTGCGGCCCTAAATTAACCCTAAATTAAGCTTCTCCCGACCTTTATGAGCCCCTCTCTGTGCCCTGAGTGCTTCTGGCAAACACCAGCCAGCGGGCAGAGCCAGAGGGGTGTCCCCATACAGGGGCACCAAGGACATCCTGCCAAGGTGGACACCACCCTGAGCTCAGCCCTGAGCAGGAGGCTCTGTGGGATGGGAGGGCCCCGGGGGGAGCACGGGGGGATCCCAGCCCAATTCCAGCTGCCCTGGGGATGTCACAGGTGGTGCTGGCACTGCCCTACGACACCCCCGTGCCCGGGTACATGAACAACACCGTCAACACCATGCGCCTGTGGTCGGCCCGCGCTCCCAACGACTTCAACCTCCGCGACTGTAAGTGGGAGCCGGGTGGGGTGGGGAGAGGTGAGGGGGTCCCACGCCCCACGCCCACCTTATCCCTCTGCTCCTCCCCAGTCAACGTCGGGGATTACATCCAGGCCGTGCTGGACAGGAACCTGGCGGAGAACATCTCCCGCGTGCTCTACCCCAATGACAACGTGAGTCACAGTATTTTAGGGAGTCCCTGTTTGAGGGATGGATAAAGAGTGCCCAGGTGAAGGGGGAAGGGGAGCAGCCCCTCCCTCCAGGATGCTGGAGAAATGTTTTTAGTTGTGCTTCAAGCTGCCTGCAGTGCTTGGATGAGGGTTGCTGCCTCTCACCAGGATGAGTCTGTTCTCCTGAGCTTTGCGCGGAGCGAGTGGGGATGAGCAGGTCCTGCTGCAGAAATGTTCCTTGAGTCTCAAAATACAGCATGAGGGCAAACTGCTGAACGCTGCTGGTGCTACCCTGGTGGACCTTGGCAGCCCTGGGACCAGAGGTTGTGCCTCAAATTGCCCTTTGCGCCCCAACCCTCTTGCTCTGGGAGTTCTTGCCAAGCTGGCACAGAGGTGTGATGGGATTCCCTAGCCACAAACCAAGCTGTGGAGCAGGACAAAAAAAAAAAGGGAAGCTCTCCTTGCTCTGCAGCCTGTTTGGGGCAGGTCCTGATGGTATTTTTCCCCATTTAATCCTCCTCCAGCCTTCCCAGCTGGTGAGGAGAGCTTGGGGGCACTGCAGCTCCAGTGGTGAGGTTGTCTCCTGCAGCTCTTCCTTTGCAGACCAGCAGGTTGATGTTTTGTGCTGCAGGAACGGTGGTTAAATCCTTGTCTTAGAAAGGATTTCTCCTGGGTGGTACAGCTCCCATGGCTTCCCTTCCCATTGTCCTGGTACCTTTCCTTGCAGCCAAAAAGTTCCAACCACGGAGAACAGGTTTTGACAATGCTCAGCTGGGATTTAACCTGGTTGTACCAGCACATCCCAAACCCCTGTGCTGGAATCTGGGAAGCAAAAAGACCTTGGGGTCACAACTGATGCTGGGGGAAGCACGGAGGGGTCACACCCTGGGAACACCTTCCCCTGGGAAGTGCAGTGAATCCTGTGGGAATGCTGCAGTTCCCTGCTCCTCTGCCCACAGTTCTTTGAAGGGAAGGAGCTGAGGCTGAAGCAGGAGTACTTTGTCGTGGCCGCCACCCTCCAGGACATCATCCGTCGCTTCAAAGCATCCAAATTCGGGAGCACAGACGTCGTCCGGAACGTGTTTGATTCCTTCCCGGACCAGGTACGAGCCAGGGCTGCTCTGACCTGTGCCTTGGAGCTCGTTTCAACACCTCCCAGATGCTGCAGAGGTTTTTGGGCCCTCTGTGGGGTTCCCGGTGTCCCCCCTGTGTCCCCACGTGCCACGCTGCCCCCCCAGGTTGCCATCCAGCTGAACGACACGCACCCTGCCATGGCCATCCCTGAGCTGATGAGGATTTTTGTGGACATCGAGAAGCTGCCGTGGGATAAGGTAGGGACACCCCACCCTGGGTCTCCTCCACGTGTGCCCACCTGCCCACGGTGGAGGAGCCAATTTTGTGGCTGCTGGGAATGACGTGGAGCAGTCAGGCTGGGTTTAACTGGTGTGGACTGGGAGGAGCTGGCTGGGCTGTGCTGCTGGGCATGGTGGGAGGACCATGGATGGGTTCTTGAGGTGCTGCTGAGCGCTGGCTCTTCCTTGCCAGGCCTGGGACATCACCAAAAGAACCTTTGCCTACACCAACCACACGGTGCTTCCCGAGGCCCTGGAGCGCTGGCCGGTGGACCTGGTGGAGAAGCTGCTCCCCAGGCACCTGCAGATCATCTATGAGATCAACCAGAGACACCTGGACGTGAGTGGGAGCCTGCTCCGGAGAGGGGGACAGGGATGTACTGTCAGGATGAGGGGGATGCACAAACTGCTGATGTTGGGTGTGTGGCTGGGGGATTCCAGCTGCTGTTTTGGGAAGTTGATGTGTAGGAAAGCCCTTTCCCACCAGCTCATTGCCATCCTGCAGTTAGTGACTGTTGAGAGGCTTCACCTGTTGCATCAGGGACTTGAGAGCTGGCGTTTCTTTGCTTCCTAAATGCTAAATTCATCCTGGGAAAGATGATGTTGGGAGTGCAGAGGAGATGGTGATTTGACCTCCTGGTCTGGCATCACGAGGCTTTTGCCAAAATGGCCTCACTGGCCAGGTGTGTGTCCCCAAACCCCTCTCTGTGGGGACTTGGGGGGGGTCCTTCTATCCAGAGACATCCGTGCTGGGAAAGGGCACCCTTTGGAGGGGGTTTGCATTGTCACAACGGAGTCAAAGCCACCGCTCTGGCTGGTGTCATATGCACTGGGGACATCACCATGGCTCTTCCTTGTGAGCCATGGGGTGGTGGGACATCCCTCGGTGCCACCACCTCTCACCACCTCTCCGGCTCCACCGGCAGCACATCGCGTCCCTGTTCCCTAACAACGTGGACCGGCTGCGGAGGATGTCCCTGATCGAGGAGGGGGGCACCAAGAGGATCAACATGGCCCATCTCTGCATCGTGGGCTCCCACGCCGTCAACGGCGTGGCCAAGATCCACTCCGAGATCGTCAGGACTCAAGTGTGAGTGAGGGGAGGGGGGTGGTGACGGGTCACCCTCGCCTGGGAAGGGGTGGTGGTGCCAGGTGGGCGAGGCTGGAGCTGTGCCATCCTCGCCCTCGCAGCTTCGAGGACTTTGCGGCGCTGGAGCCGGAGAAGTTCCAGAACAAGACCAACGGCATCACCCCGCGGCGCTGGCTCCTGCTCTGCAACCCGGGGCTGGCGGAGCTCATCGCGGAGGTACCAGTGTGGGGGGAATGTGCTGTGCCCACTGACCCTTCACTGCTGAGCCCAGGGTGCCATGAGAACCTCAGCCATTTACATCTGGGTGGTTGAGGAGTTGAGGGTCAAGGGAGGGGGTTCTGCCCCTCTCCTCCACTCAGGTGAGACCTCACCTGCAGAGCTGCCTTCAGCCCTGGGATCTCCAACATCAGAAGGATGTGGAGCTGCTGGAGCAAGTCCAGAGGAGGCCACAGAGATGCTCTAAGGGCTAGAGCCCCTCTGCTCTGGAGCCAGGCTGGGAGTGTTCAGCCTGGAGAAGAGAAGGCTCCAGGGAGACCTTAGAGCCCCTCCCAGGGCCTAAAGGGACTCCAGGAGAGCTGGAGAGGGACTTGGGACAAGGGATGGAGTGACAGGGCAAGGAGGAGTGGATGTAAACTGCCAGAGGGCAGGCTTAGATGGGATGTTGGGAAGGAATTCCTCCCTGTGAGGATGGCGAGGCCCTGGCACAGAGTGCCCAGAGAAGCTGTGGCTGCCCCTGGATCCCTGGAAGTGTTCCAGTCCAGGTTGGATGGGGCTTGGAGCAATCAGGTCTAGTGGAAGGTGTCCCTGCCCATGGCAGGGGGTTGGAACTGGATGTTGTTCCAGATCTCTTCCATCCCAAACCATCCCACCAGCAGCATGTGCCCTTGCTCCCATTGCAGAAAATCGGGGAAGACTACGTGCGGGACCTGAGCCAGCTGACCAAGCTGCACGAGTTCGTGGACGACGACCTCTTCATCCGGGAGGTGGCCAAAGTGAAGCAGGTGAGGGGCCGCGGGCAGGGGGAGCAGAGGGCGGGGGCTGATGTTCCCCGGGGGCTGACACGGTCCCTGCCCCGGCCCAGGAGAACAAGGTGAAGTTCGCGCTGTACCTGGAGAAGGAGTACAAGGTGAAGATCAACCCTTCCTCCATGTTCGACGTGCACGTGAAGAGGATCCACGAGTACAAGCGGCAGCTGATGAACTGCCTGCACATCATCACCATGTACAACCGTAAGCCACCACGCCCCCGGGGGATGGCTGTCCCAGGGCTGCACCCCTGTGCCCCCTATCCCACAGTAACACTGCTGTTCTCTCCAGGGATCAGGAGGGATCCTGCAAAGCTCTTTGTGCCGAGGACAGTGATCATTGGAGGCAAGGTAAGTTGGGTCAGGAGTTTTAGACATTTTGGAGAAAGCCCTTGGAAGTGACCTGGGGGATGTGGGTGCAGATTTCTCATGGGGCCACGTCTCTACAACTCCCTGACAGGAGAGTGCAGCCAGAGGGGTCGGTCTCTTCTCCCAGGGAACAAGGAACACGACAGAGGAAACGGCCTCAAGCTGTGCCAGGGGAGGTTTAGATGGGATATTAAGAAAAATTTCTTCATCAAAAGGATAGTGAGGCATTGGAACAGCCTGTGCAGGGCAGTGGTGGAGTCCTCATCCCTGGAGGAACTTAAAAGCCATGTGGATGTGGCACTTGGGGACATGGGTCAGTGGTGACCTTGGCAGTGTGGGGGGAACAGTTGGATTCGATGATCTTAGAGGGCTTTTCAGACTAATAAAATTCCATGATTCCATGATTTGATGTCCATGAAGTTCACCAGAAAGCACTGGAGTATCACTGGTTGGCTTCAGCTCAAGCATAGCACCAAGTTTGGGTGGGGTTTGGACAAACATCTGCCGTCTGTGGTCATGGAAGCCCCCAAAAACGTGGTGGGGTAACACATGTTGGATCAGGTGATGGGAGCAGGGATGGACAGGTTGTTCCCTGGACATGTGGGAGCTGGGTGTGCCTCACCTGCCCCTGGCACCAGCCCTCCTGGCTTACCTGTGGCTTTTCTCCCAGGCTGCCCCGGGATACCACATGGCTAAAATGATCATCAAGCTCATTAACGCCGTGGCTCAGGTGGTGAACAACGACCCCATGGTGGGCAGCAAGCTGAAGGTCATCTTCCTGGAGAACTACAGGGTGTCCCTGGCAGAGAAAGGTACCCTGAGTGGGACAGACTGTGGGGAGGCAATGTCCTTCTACGCCATGACTGTTCACAATGGTCCTTCAGCAGGAAGCAAACCCAAAGTTGATCACCACAAGCCCCTCGTGTCCATGTGTTTTGTTGGCAGTGATCCCTGCGACCGACCTGTCGGAGCAGATCTCCACTGCAGGCACCGAAGCCTCAGGGACGGGCAACATGAAATTCATGCTGAACGGAGCTCTGACCATCGGCACCATGGATGGAGCCAACGTGGAAATGGCCGAGGAGGCTGGAGAGGAAAACCTGTTCATCTTTGGCATGAGGGTGGAGGATGTCACGGAGCTGGACAGGAAAGGGTGAGGGCTGGGGATACCACAGGGCTGCCACCACAGGTATCTGGGGCAGCACCATTTTATAGCCTCCTTCCCTCCAGGTACAACGCCCAGCTCTACTACGACCGGCTCCCCGAGCTGAAACAGGCTATTGACCAGATTAAAAGTGGCTTCTTCTCCCCAAAAGACCCCAACCTCTTCAATGATGTGGTCAACATGCTCTTCCACCATGACAGGTGAGGCCTGGGGTGCCATCCATCCCCTGGGCTGGGTGTCTCCCATGGCCACATCGGGGGGTGGGACCACCTTGCACATGGATGATGCTCCCCAGGCATGGATTCTCCATGGATGGCCCTTGTCACATTAATGCCTTTGGGTGCACAGCCTCTCCAGAAGATTTTAGGCATCTCAAGGGCTTTCCTGGCCAGAGCACTGGTCAGCCATGGGCATTACTTTCCCTCCGTGCCTTCCTGGGCATCCAGGGTTCTCTACCAGCAAGGCTTGGGGAGGGGAATTTGGCTGGAGGCTTTGTGTTGGAGGATGCCTGTCAGAGACTGGATTAGATCGATGTCTCGAGCCGGTTTTGGGGTGCTTGGGACGCCTGTGGGTGCGTGTGGCTGGGGTCAGGCCTGGCTTTCTACTGAGGCGGTGCCCAGACCCATCAGCCTGGCAGAGCTGTCAATCATGGCACGGGGTTGTGGTAACCGAGCCCCTGATTGGCTGAGCTGCCAGTCAATCACACGGGGCAGTATTAACCAGCTTCTGATTGGTTGAGCGACTAGAAGTCCCGCCTAGTGGGCGGGCCCATGGAGGGCCACGGGTATAAAAGGGGCTGAGGGCGTGTGCTCATTGTGGGGTTGGCAGTTTCTTTGGAGTTTTTGTGTTGTCTGTGCTGGAACTCAGGAGCTGGGAGCTGTAAATGTGTTTTTCTGTACCTTTTCTGTCCTTCTCCTCTTAATCCTTTTTTCATGGAGCTTTTTGGGTAACATAACATCCTAAGGTTTTAAAGGTTTCTCGGTTAAACGGGCTAAGCAAATGCTAAATAAATTCTAAGTATATGATTAATACTAAATTCATGCTCAGTAATGGTATGGTAAGTGGTTTTATGTTTTAATTCAGGGTTGTATTTACTCCTTTTGCCGAAGTTTCCTTAATTTTCTCTATTTTTGCCAGTAAACTTTTGTGTTGTTTTTCACCTCTTGACAATATCTGGTGGGGATTTCTCCTTTGCACCAAAACAGAGTAAAGGAACCTTGAGTTTAACCCCCAGGTGTAACAACACCCTGGAGCAGGCAGCCCACCCTGCTCCCACCTTCCCATTTCTCCTGACTCTTTCTTTCTTTGCTGCTACAGGTTTAAAGTCTTTGCGGACTACGAGGCTTATGTCAAGTGCCAGGAGAAGGTCAGCGAGCTGTACCTGGTGAGTGCCAGCCCGGGGACAGGGCAGGGAGCTGCGCTGGGACACAACATCCCATCCTGGAGCAGGGCCGTGCACAGATCCCATGCTGCTGCAGGGGATCCCCTGACTGAGACCCACCTACCCCATCCCACCCCTTCTCCTTGCAGAACTCCAAGGCCTGGACCAAGATGGTCATCAGGAACATCGCGGCGGCCGGCAAGTTCTCCAGCGACCGCACCATCAAGGAGTACGCCCGGGACATCTGGCACGTGGAGCCCTCGGACCTGAAGATCCCCCCGCCCAACGAGCCCCGGGACGCGGGGCAGGACAAGACCCCCAACGGCACCGCGGCGTAGGGGCCGGAGCTGGGGGACACGAGCTGTAAAATTCTCTGCTGTCTGAGTCTCTGTGTTGCTGCTGCTGGCTTTCCCTAGGGGTGGGCAGAGGGGGGAGGGGTTTTTATAAGGTCAGGGTCGTGTTGGAAAGCGAAACCACGTCTCGCCCCGTTGCTTTGCATTAGGTGCTAAAAATAAAAAAAGTGCCATTGGAGTCCCAAGGGGGCTGTGTGCTGAAGGCTGAAATGAGGGCTGGGCTTGCTTCCACCAATGCTTACGCAGGAAGAGGGCTGGCCAGGGGTGGGGTGGGCAGCACAGCTGGACACAGCTGTGTGAAGCAGGATAGGGGAGTGCCAGCCCTGAGGCAGCACTGCCAGGCCCACCCACCCCCACCAGTGTCCCATGGGATGCTCCCAGTCGTGGCTCTGGTGACCCAGACCATGTCAGTGTCTCCATCCCTCGAGTAACCCACAGCATCCCGGAGGCAGAGGGTGGCTTAAAAGTTTCTCAGTAGTTTTTATTACTTACAGCAGTAAGTTCAGTGCCACGGGGAGGGGTCCTGGAGTGGATTTGAGGGAGCATGTGATCAATGCAGGCAGCACCTGGCATCACTTCCTGTTTAAGAAGTCTCTGCAACAAGATGTAATAAATCTCACACTGTGTCACTGACCCTCCTGTGCTGCGTCAGAGCCTGATTTGGGATCTCTGCATGTGGGGCTGAGCTGGGCTTGGAGCATCTCTGCAGGGCAAAGAGGAGCTGGTGGTCCCAGGGCCACCTCCCCAGGCCGAGGACAGGCTCAGGGCACGGGGGAGTGACTGAAGTTGAGAAAGTGATGCCAGCAAACACCGTGGGGAGGGGAAGGAGCAGGGGCAGGCAGCCGTGTGCTTGCAGCAGGAGGAAGAGGAGGCACCAGTGGAAGAGGAGGCCAACGCTCATCCTGTGCCCCCCATTTTGGGCAGCAGCACTTACTTCACCAGGGCAGGCAGCTCCGGGTGGAAGGAGATGTAGTCGTGGCCCAAGCCCAGCTTTTCGGGAAAGGTAATGAACTTCACCTTGGATTTGTCCTTGTAGGCTTTGTGTGCTGTCTCATAGAGCTGCCACGGAGCGGGAGCGCAGTTACTGGCACGAGCAGGGGACCCCAAACCCCTTCTGGGGTGTGGCCATCCCCTCTCTGGCCACTTCAGCCTCCCAAAGCCGGGCTCAAAGCCCGGGTGGCAGGTGCCCACCTCGCGTCCCAGCTTTGGAGGCACGATTCCATCATCTTCTGCGTGCAGGATGAGGAGGGGGCAGCCCAGCACCTTCACGCTGCAGGCAGCAAGCACAGCCCTGAGGACCCTCCCCAGAGCCAACAGACCCCCAGAAGCCTCCCCAATCCCTGTTAGAATTCCCACAGCACCCCCAGCACTGCCCCTCAGAGCCATCCCTGCCATGCCCACCTGGGTGATGCCCATGCTGCTTGCCCTGGAACGGCAGCACCAAGCACCCTAATCACCTTAACCCCCAATTATAGGGCCACCAGGTTTCAAAAGCACCCACAAATCAAAGGGAATTTGGGCAGGCTGTGGGGGCTACAAGGAACAGGAGCGGGTGGTGCCCAAAAGAAGGATGGTGGCTTGTGGACTTTGCTCAATAATCAAACTGACACTTGACATTATGCAAATAAAAAGTCACTTTTCAAGTGTGAGTAAGCTGGGTAAACACAGAGAGTGCAGGGATTTCCATGGGGTGAGTGACACCTCTCCTCGGCCAGGTGGTCCCAGCATCATTCCCGCAGCCCCTGGGGCCGGCTGTGCCCCTTCCCAGCAGGAACTCACTTCTCATCACTGGGGAAGAACATGCCTGCCCGAGCCAAGGAGTCCAGGATGAGGTACTCAAAGCCCGGGAGCTGCCGGTAGATCTGGCAGGGAGAGAGTTTGGGGGTGCTAAGCCACGGCTTGGATTCCACTGCGAGGGGGGAGACCCAGGGAGCTGGGGCTGACACTGCTGGGGGACCCCACAGGCAGAGCCTGGCACCCACTGGGGACCCCAGAGGCCGAGCCCCCTCCTGTCACTGCTGGGTGACCCCCCAGGCAGAGCCCCCAGACTCACCTTGGTGAGGGGGATGTTGGCAGCCGCCTCTCGGATGTTGGTGTAGGGAGACTCCAGGACAACAGCATCAACCTGGACCCCTGAGGGCAGAGTGAGGTGGGAGTGGGCATGGCTGGGGGGGGCTCTCCCCAGTGCCAGGCTGCTGCCACACTCCCCTCCCAGGCAGCAGTGGGGCCGAGATGTCCCCATCCCAGTAAGGAGGAGAGGGAGGGCTCCTCATCTCCTCTGCGGCCCCAAAATCAGGCCAGGGCAGTGCAGAGCCTCAGGGTGACACTGCATGGGGAGAAGCCATCCATGCTGGCCCTCACCTCGCTCCTCCTGCAGTTTCCTCGCTGCGTTGGTGGCAATCCTGTGACAGGAGAGGTGGCAGTGAGGGGGAGCAGCAAAGGGAGGGGATGCACAGCCCCCTCAGATTCCCCCTTGTTGGCTGCATTTGGCTCTGCAGGGGCATCTACCAAGGAGCTGCTCCAAGCCCTTGGTCCATCCCCAGGTGGCACCAGTCTGGCAGAAGTGTCACAGGGCACAGGGTGGGCTCTGGTGTGTCCCCATCCTGCACCCACCCTGTCCCCAAGGAGTGTCCCCAGAAGAGGATGCTGCTGTTCCCACTCCGTGCTTTCGCCCAGTCATAGAGTGCCAGGACATCGGTGGTGAAGCCACTCTCTGTGGGGTGCCCACTGGAGTCCCCATAGCCTGTGGGGGACATGGCTCGGTGTCATGACCCTGGTGGGGACAGGCCCCAAGAGGGGGGATCACCCAGTAAGAGGCAGTAAGACCCCTACTTACCTCTGTAGTCGAGAGCCAGGATGTGGAAGTCAGCAGCCCCCATCGTCTGTCAGAGCAGCACCGAGTTATGGCCTGGCAGGGGATGCACCCCAGGACCCCCAGCACGGCCCCTTCACTCTGCACAGGGTCCCTCTGGGGTCCCCAGAGGCAGCAGGAGCCCTATTCCCAGCAGGTCCCAGTGTCCCCACAGGGCACCACTTACCTTCAGGAACTGGACGCGGTGACTCGCAGCCCTGATGGGGAAAACGGGGTTAGAGCTCGGGGGGACCCCAAGGGACCCTCCCCTCCAGCACCAGTGCAGGTGAGGAACCAGGGTGACCTTATCCCAGGAGGGGAGAGCTGGATGCTGTGGGGTGGGTGGCTTTTGACCTTTCCCTTTATTTTATAGGGATTTTCCTTGACTGCTGGGGTCAGAAACCACCGCAACAGCCCCAGCCCTGCAGCACTGCTGGCTGCTGCACCGAGTTTGCTGCTTCTCACCTCAGAGCAGCCACTGCACCCATCCTGCCCTGCTCCTGGCCCTGCAGCAGCACCTCAGGCGCTCACCTGGTGCCCCCATTGCCGTGCAGGTAGATGATCACGGGGTGGGCATCAGCGAGAGCCTCCTCGTACCAGCGCTGCTCCTTGCCCTGCGCCTCGGCCCCTCTGCTGCCCGGCACCGTGTGCCTGGGGGGACGGCGGGGTTACCCCGGGGGGTTCCACCAGGACACTGCTGTCCCATATGGAACACTGTGGGGATCTCCTGCTCACCAGATGCCGACCGTGACCCCCGGCTCGGTGGTGAGCTGCAGGTTGATGGTGTTGTTCACCAGCAGCTCCGGCTGCCGAAAGTCCACGAAGAAGGGGAAGGCCACTGATGGAGAAATCACAGCCATCATCCAGAATCCTCCTACCCAGCTGCTTTTACACAATTCTTTCTAAATCAACGTGGTATTTGTTTGAAATTATCAAGGGCCGTGCTGCGGTAGGTGATCCCAGCCCTCTGCTGATCCTCCCACCTGAATTTCCAGCCCCGCTGATGCTGAGCATGCCCAGGCGTGTTGTAACTCCAGGCAGCAAACAGGGTCAGCAGCACCACATTATTATAGCTTGCAAAACAGGGGGAAAGATCCCTCCGTGCCTCCTCTGCAAGCCCACAGCACAGCGGGAGTCAGATAAGCGCTGTCCCGGTGCCACCCAGGCACCAGGCGTGGTCCCAGCCGTGTTTTGGGGGGGCTGCAGCAGCCAGCTGAATCCCTGCGGGGGTTCTCCCGGGTTGGGCCAGCCCCAGGATACTCACGGAAGTTCAGGTAGACAAATTTGGTGAGCACGCTGGGGAAGAGGCGGACGAGGAAGGGCACGGAGATGTAGGTGAGGAGCGGGGCCAGCAGGAGGGTGCGCAGCCCCGGGAGCCAGGAATGCAGGGCCCTGCGAGGGAGGCACTTGTTAGCACATCCCCCCCCATCCCAAGGGATTTGGGGTGCAGCAGAGCAGGCTCCCCATTCCCAATCCCAGCCATGAGGGGTGGATACAGCTTCTTCCTACAAGGGCCTGAGGTTGGGAGTGGGAACTGGATCCCCACCCCCGTGTCGTGTTTGGCTTTTGGGGACGGAGTCAAGGTGTGGGAGCAGCCCCACCGTGACACGGGGGGACAGAGGCCCTGAGCTGGTCCCCCACACCCTCCCACGGGACGCTGGGAGGCAGGAAGGGCAGCTTCCCACGGGAGGCAGGAAGGGCAGGGAACATGCCAGGGCTGGGAGCTGCAAGTCGAACCAGCAACGAGGAGACACCGATACTCTGAGGCAACAGCCCGAGCCCTGGCTGGCGAGGCACAGCCACAGCCGTGGCATTAAGAGCTGCTGCAATGCTCCAGGGACACGGAGGAAGGTGGGAAAGGGGCCTGGGGGTGATGTCCCCCAGTGCCACCAGCGCCACCTCCAACAGTGTCCTGCTCCGAAGGGCTGGGGGACACATCCAGCTGCTCCCTGCAGCAGCAAGACACAGCCCCAGCCCCCAGGAGGGAAAGGAACGCCAAGAGCTGCAGCTTTCCCGGTATCAACATCCCCCGTGGGCTAATGGTGATGGAGAAACCAGTCTGGGCACGGGGGATTTAGGGCAGAGGTTTGTGATGGGAGCCAAGCACCGCTCAGCCCCTGCCAGAAAGCACCCGGTCCGTTCCCTGCCCTGGGAATGCTGCAAGACCCTAAGCAAGGATCGCAAAAGGGGGGCCAGGGCGTGACGGCACCGGTGCCCGGGGAACAGGCACCCTTCCCGGGAGGGTGCAGGATTGCAGGAGGCAGCTCCACAAATCCCAGTTATCCCGCAGGACGTTGTTGTGAGCAGTCCCGCTGCACACGGGTGGAACGGAACGGGCCAGGAATGCCCTGGAGAGGCGGCAGGGAATTGTCAGCAGCTGCTCTCGGTCTTTACCCAGAGCTCAAGCGCAGCTGCCACGGTTCTTGCACAACGCGGCTGCAGGTGAGCGCTGCCCCGTCCCGAGCCGGGGGACAAGCCCACCGAGGGCACCCTGCGGCCACCTGGGACAGCAGGGTGACACAGGCACAGCACGGCATCGGGCTGGGGTGGGACACAGCCACAGGACAGGATCGTGGCCACGGCAGGGCGACACAGGCACACGGCCACTGCACGGGGTCACGGTGGTGGCAGGGTGACACGGGGACATGGCCACAGCGCGGGGTCACCCTTGTGGCAAGATGATACGGGGACATGGTGACAGGGTGGCACGGCCATGGCAGGGGGGGCAGACACGGGGTCACGGCCCCAGCAAGGTGACCAGGCCACGGCGTGGGGACACAGGAGCACGGGGTGACGGCCCCAGCAGGGCAGCACGGCACTGGGGACAGAGTTACGGCACTGGGGACAGAGCTACGGCACGGGGACAGAGCTACGGCACTGGGGACAGAGTTAGGGCACGGGGGACAGAGCTACGGCAGGGGGGGACAGCGCGGTGCGCATGAGACGCGACAAGGGACGCGGCCGGGGACGGGGACACGCGGGCCGGGGCAGCACGGCGGTGTCCCCACGGCGGTGTCCCCACGGCGGCCGGGGACTCACCGCCCCCGCCGGGCCGCGCCGGGCCTGCGCTCCGCCAGGCCGATGTCGCCGCTGTCGCTCCTGTCGCCGCTGTCGCCGTCCCCGCCGCGGCGCCGCATCGCTCTGAGCCCGACAGAGCCGCCAGGCCACGCCCACGTCACGGGGCCACGCCCACGTCACGGGGCCACGCCCACGTCACGGGGCCACGCCC
>VWZW01006107.1:30114-84104 GCA_013397115.1 Edolisoma coerulescens | reverse complement strand
TGGAAAGTGGGGGATGCTGGAGGAAGGGGGTGATGGGGATATGGAATGGTAGCCAGAGGGCTCGATGGCGCTTTCAGGGGTGTCTGCGTGTGGGTGCCACGCCAAAGCCCCCCAGGTCCCCTTTGCGCTGGTGGCAGGGGTCCCGCGGGGTGACAGGCACCGGGTGCCGCTCGCCCTCCTGCCAAGGGCACCCCATCCCTGTCCCCGGAGAGGCGCTCCGAACGCTGGGAGCGGGTTCTGGACCACTCTCCCTGGAAGCAGCCGGCTGTGGCTGGAGGAATTAATAACAGCAGTTGTTTTGTCATCGGCGAAGCTCTCGCTGTCACCAGGGTGGCAGACGGCATCTGCTGTCTGGTCACCAACCGTGGGCCCGTCTCCCTTGGAGCATCCTTGTAAGGATGGAGCCGAGGCTGCGAGCCGGGAAAGCCCAAATCCACAGCCCGGGAGGTTCCAGCGCTGGGATTTTGGTGGCTGGGTGGGTGACAGTTCGGGGTGTATCCTCATCTTCCTCATGCGCTCCCCAAAACGGAGCGGAGGGAAGGCGCTGGACGCGTTATCGCCGTGATTCAGCAGAGCCCGGCTTTATCGGAGCCGGCGCAGGTCTGAGCTCCGCGGGAATTACCGAATCCCTCAATTCCCGGCGCGCGAGGCGTCCCTGGATAAATTACCGGCTCGCTTTTGTTTACTTCTGAAATAATCAGCTTTGTGCCTCCACCTTGGGCTTTACCGCACCCGGGGCTCCCCGAGTTACTGCAGAGCGACTCCAGCGCGATTTGCAAAATCAAACCAGATGGGCGCTTTGTTTTTCCTTACGGAGGGAAGGCTGGGAGTGAAAAGCCCTATTGCGATGCAAATACCGGGCTGGCGTGAATATTCAGAACGCTGCGCTGCTTTTGAAGCTCTTTACATAAATTTATAGTGCTTTTATACGCCATCGCTGCTCTGCTAATCTGGAGTGGAGCTTGGTTAACAGAATCGCTGCTCACTGCCAACTTTGGAGGGTCTGGGGGTGTTTTGGGGTGCACGGGGAGAGGTGGCATGGAGGGGCAGAGGGAAAATTATGAGCGTGGTCAATGGGGAGGAGGAGCCGCCAGCTGTAAGGCTGACTCTGGTGGTGACCCTTGAAGAGCTGGGCGTGCTGTCAAGTGATTTACTGACATTTAGGTGCTTCATTGTCCTTTTGGGTTTTGTTTTTCCCTTTGCCTTTGGTTTCTCGGTGCGACCCTTTGCGGGGCTGCTGCTCCAAGAGGGGACGGGGTGTTGCAGGGTGGGCTGAGCTGGAAATTGCCCCGACACGGTGTGGGGAGTTTGGGGTGGACACGGGGACAGGGGACTGAGCTCTTCTCTCTGGTGACCAGTGACGGGAGCCAGGGAACAGCTGGAGCTGTGTCAGGGAGGGTTAGGTTGGATTTCAGGGAAGGGTTCTTCCCCCAGAGGTGCTGGGCACTGCCCAGGCTCCCCAGGGAATGGGCACGGCCCCGAGGCTGCCAGAGCTCCAGGAGCGTTTGGAACACACTCCCAGGGATTGTTGGGGTGTCTGTGCAGGGCCAGGGGTCGAACTGGATGATCCCTGTGGGTCCCTGATTCAGCAGAGCCGCTGAGCTGCAGCTGCGATGGATGAGATGGTTCATTAGGGGCAGGAGATAATGAGTGTGAGACAACCTCAGCTCTGGCTTTCCAGCAAGGGCTCCATAGTCTGGTTTTGGTGGCTGCTGGGCATCTCCTAGAAACCCCAGCATTAAAAGCCGGGCTCCTGGTGGGGTTTTGCCAGCTGTGTTCACATCACCCCGGTTGTCACAAGCGCGGTGGGAAGGGAAAGTTGCTTTAAAGTGCCCACACGTGGCCGTGCTCTCCAGGACAGGGGGGACACTCCGGAGCAGTGACATCCCACGGTGTGGGTCCTTGTGTTTTGGAGATGACCACAGGATGCTGCCCCGCTGGGTAATTACTGCTAATTACCAGGCCCTTGTTTGAGTCGAGGCAATTAAGAGTAGCAGCAAAAACAACGTTTTCCTCGCCATCCCTTGGAGGTGATGAGTTCCGTGGAGGGCAGGTTGGGATAAGGGCAAGGTACCCACAGACCTGGTTGGTGATGCAGCCCAGGGGGGCATCCGGGCAGAGCAGCCCCAAAATCTCCCTCTTGTGCAGCAGTAAATGTGATTTTGGATTGGTCTAGGGGAAGGGGGCTGGCATGNTAATTGTGCTAATTGTGGTGGTTTTACTTGCTGATGCCATTGATTGACCAGGTAATCTGTGTCTTCATTAGCTCCAGGCTAAAGTTGGTATTGATTCCAGGCACTTAATATGCAAAGCGGTAATTACTGTTTAAGCCTATATTGTTTGAGTTAAATTTAGCTGAGAATTCAGTCCTGTCAGGCCCCTACATTGTGTGCCGTCAAGGTTATCTGGCTCTCAGGAGGGGGTGGATTTAAAGGCAGGAAAGAAATGCCGGTGAAAACTTCCTCTTCTCATCATCCCGGGGCTCTTTGCTTCTCCGGGCTTGTAATAAGGAGAACAGAAATAGGGAATAACGTGGTGGTGACTCTCCCAAATCTGCACTTTTCAGCGCTGTCTGCTCAAGCCGCTCATTCTGGGGGGCTTGAGACAACACAGAAGGCCAGCAATAAATCTGAACAAAGTGATGCCCCGAGCAGGGACCGGCCCCTCTCCTCCTCACGGGGGGACCGGCGAGCCCCCGCTCAGCTGCTGCCCGCCTGCCCCTATTATCCCGGCCACCCTCCTGCATCTCAGCTGCTGGCCCATCTGGAACAGAGATGAAAGGCCAGCCTTTAATTCGGGCTTTGTGCGCCTCTGCTGTGTCCCCCCTCCCCTCGGAGCCCCTTCCCCGCCGCCAGCCCCCCGCCAATGCTGCCGGCGGTGGCCGCGCACGCCGAGGCTCTGATGCTGCTGACCTCATTATTTTGACTGCTGGGCGATGCCAGGCGGCCTCGCCAGCTCCTCAGGTAGGAGGCTCGGGTGTTGGGTTGGTTTTTTTCCCCCTCCGTGTGGAAGCGCCGGTGAATAATCGAGGCGGGAGGAGGCATCTTGGGTCACCTTGCGCAGCCGGCTGCGTGCCGGAGCCGCCTGCCTAAGATGGAGGTTGTGCGGGACCGCGGCATCGCCGCGCTGCTGGCGGCTCCCTGCGCTCGCTGACTGCGGGTAAGGCACCGGCCCCGGCCCCCGCTGCTCCTTCCTGATGGTTTCTGTGCTGGCAAGAGAGAAATCCCTTCCCCAGGCTGCGCAGGGCTGGCTGTGTCCCTCTGAGCTGCGGCCGTCCCTCGCCGCGGGGATGCGCGAGGTTGCCACAGGCGCGGTGGCCTCGCCAAAAACTCGCCCGGGTTGTGGGGCAGGTGTGGCTCGAGGTGGGGAGCACGCAGCTGATGCTGTTTTCCTTTGGGGGTTGTGTTTTTCTTGCTGGTTTTATGGGCTCTCCGATGCTGGATTTGCCCAGGGTGAGTTTTTGGGGCTCTCTGTTGGTGTGGCACTGGGAGGGGTGATGCCAGAGCTCCAGCAGCAGGGATGCTCGGGGATATGTTGGGAGGTGATATTTAACTCTCTGCACTAACTGGGGAAACTGGTTCTGGCAGTGCAGCAGTAGGGTCAGGTGCTGGAGACATCGCTGGGGGGGAAAGGAGGTGGCTGACCCTGAAGATAAGAGGTTCAGAAATGCTTGGGAAGCTCTGTGGGTTGGAGTCATCTTTGCTGGAAGCTTGGCTGTGAGTTTTGGGGCCGCTGGAATGTGCAGGCAGGGCTCCCTGACACCGGGATCCAGCCCTGTGGGTGCAGGTGGGAAATGGGGTTGCCGGTGTGGGAATGGGAACAAGTTTGTTGCCTTCCTCCTGCTCGCAGGAACCTGAGTTTTTGGATGCTGCCTCCTCCTCTGTGCCCCAGCTCGAATGTGTCTGTGCCCTCCCTCCTCCCCACAGCGCTTGGGCGCTGGGAGAAATCAGCTCAAGAGGGATCTGGGGAGGAAAAATGGGCCAGGGAGGGTGTGAGGCTCAGGTGGAGGGATTGTGTCCACTCTCTGGAATGCCCATGGCCATCCTTGTCCGTGGCAGTGCAGGAGGAAGGGCAGCCTGGCTGGGCTGTGGCTGTGCCCTGGGCTCTGCGTGCTGCCTGGCACCAGCCCTGCCTCCCTCAGCAGATGTGGGATCCCGAGGATGCTGTGCCTTGGCATCTGCTCCTGCAGCCAGTGGAATCAAGGGCACGGCTGCTGCAGTGCCTGCCCTGGAGATTTCCTGCTTGTTGGGCTGTGGTGGGTGGAACTGGAGCAGCTGGAGCAGCTCTGCTCGTTTGGGATGTCCAGGAGTGCTGCTGGTGACACAGGCAGCCACCAGACCCCTGGGAGGAGGAGAAGGAAGGAGAGGGGGCTGCTCCCTGGCAGGGCTGGGTGGGGAGGGGGTTTGGGTAGGACCCCCTGTTTTGGGAAGTGTGGCTGACACAACCTGCAGCAGCATCACCAGAACAGAATTCCCAGGGCTGGCTGGTGTGGGGTCGTGGATGGGGCTGGCCAAGCATGTCCAGTTCAGTCCTTGGGACACCGGGACCCTGCAGTGCCCGTTGTCACTCGGTGCACCCAGGGATGGTGACAGTGCCTGTGGTGCCCCCAGGGTGGTGGCACGTCCACACCAAGGCTGTATGGTGGCACTGGGTGACACTGCTGCCACCCAAAGCCAGGCAGGAGCCCCGGGCCAGGCTGGGCAAACAGATCCAGCCAAATCCTTAATGTCAAACAGGAAATTTCCCTCTACTCCCCTGCCAGAACAGCTCCTGGGGCTGTGATCCCCTGTTAGCAAGGGGTGAGAGGGGTGAAAACTTGACTTGGAGGGGAGGATGAAGCCCTGAGGCAAACTGGGGGGGGATCAGCTGGGCTTTGTGTGCCTGGTGCAGGACACCAGCTCGATTTTGGCTGTCCCCATGCTGGGCTCAGCTCTGCACTGGGTTTGCTGCCTGTCAAACCCTTCTCTGCCTTCAGCCAGGGTTTGACCTGAAATACCTGAGGGGGAGCACTGCAGGGAGTGCTTGGCAGCTGGACTTGATCTTGGAGGTTTTTCCAACCTAAAGCATTCCATGATCCCATCTGTGGCACAGGGGGGTGTGTTGTGCTCATGTAGGGGGGGGACACAGTGGCTGGCTGCCCTGAAGGGTTTGGGTTGGGGTCTCCTGCCCTCCCCTCCTCAGGCAGAGCCCCACACTCTGCTCCCTGCAGCTGCCGAGCCGCGCTGCCGGGGTGGTTGTTGATCTCCTCACCAAAGCATCACCTGCAACACCTGGGGATCAGTGGAGCTCAAGGGAACAATTTTCCCCTGCAGCACCTCAGCTGCTCCAGCTGAGCCAAATGAGCTGATCCTGGAGTCAGCGTGAGGAGGTGGCACATGGGGACAGTGCCACATGGGGCTGGGACAGTGCCACATGGAGCTGGGACAGTGCCACATGGGGCTGGCCCAGCCCCCTGGGCTGTCCCCTCCCCAGGGTTTGGCTCTGCAGGCTTTTTTCCCCTTGGTCTTTCTGCTGTGTGACTTCTTCCCCCAGTGGGATGGGAGAGGCGGTGCTGGAGCATTAATGCGACCAAACCCGGCCCCAGACAGCCTCGTGGGCAGCTCCTGTCCCAGCCTTTGGGGTTTTCTGCTGTCCCATGCCACCGATGGTCACCTGCCCCGTCTCCTCCTGCAGGTGAGCGTGGCAGGCTATGGGATGGATGAAGCTGAGCAGGACCAGTATGAAGCTCGCCTCAAGGAGCTCTTCGACAGCTTCGACAGCACAGGCACGGGGTCCCTGGGGCAGGAGGAGCTCACTGACCTCTGCCACATGCTGCACCTGGAGGAGGTGGCCCCGGCGCTGCAGCAGACCCTTCTCCAAGGAAACCTCCTAGGCAGGGTAAGGATCTGGGGAGATGGAGGGGGGGCTGGGGGAGCCAGGCAGTACCTGCGTGCATGGAATGGGCGTGGGAAGAGACTGATGTCTGTAATTTGTGTATATCCAACATTCCCGAGGCTCTGGCGCTGCAGGACGTGTGGGGTCTGGTCTGTTCAGCGGGGCGGGCACAGGGCGGCTTCCAAGAGGAGAACTGGTGATAGCAGGGAAGGGAACTGCTCTGTCTGCCCTCACTGGAGGTGCTCTGGAACTCAGAAACCACCGCTTTAGGCTGAGCCTTGTGCACTGCTGTGCTTTCCCAGCGTCCAGGGCCAGGGCAGGAGCCAGGTCCTGGCTGTCCTTGTGCCAGCGCTCGGCTCACGCAGCGCCCGTGCCCCCGGCACCGCTTCCTGGTGCTGCTGGCCTGGGTCACCTCCCCAAACCAGCTCACCAGGTGCTTGCACAAACTGAGCCACTTGGGATGCGACAAGGACCTAAATCCAGGGCTTGAGCCTGTGATTTACGCTGGCTTAAGCTGTAGTTAGGCCGGCAGGGCCGCGTGCAGTCACACACGTTTCTCCAAGGCAGAGAATATTGTCCCACCCAGGCAGTCGCTGTCTGAGCCACCTTTGCCCACCTTACCTGGTGTTGGTGGCTTCCCAAAGCTGTTTTTCAGTTGTGGTTGTCCCTTTATGGAGTTCAATGCCAGGGCACTGAGCAGAAGCTGCTTGCCCTTGGGGGGGATCTCCACGTTCAGGGATGTCCTTGTGCTCTGCGTTAGGTCTTTCCCGGCACGCCGTGCTCAGGGTGCATTAGATCCTTCCCTGGAAATCACCCTGAAATCCCATCACTGCTCATTAAGATCAGAAGGATGTGGAACAGGGCAGCCAGGGCTCTGAGCAGACAACCAGCCATCCTGACTCCAATTTCTGATCAAACTGCAATTTTTACAAACAGAATAATTCCTTTAACGAACAAAGGAATTTTTCCTTTTTCCTCCCCTTCCTCGCCTGCCCTGGGGCTGTAGCTCTTCTGCTGACAGTGAGTGGTGCAGGAGCTGGAGCAGGGATGGATCCAGGCAGAGGTTGCTGACCTTTGGAGTTGCAGCGTGGCATTTTCTGGAGCACCAGAGACTTTCTGTGCTGCTCTGTCATCTCGAGCGTCTGGCACTCGGATGCTGTTATCAAGGAATCATGGAATGGTTTGGGCTGGAAGGGACCTTAAAGCCCATCGAATTCCACCCCATGCCATGGGCAGGGACACCTTCCACTATCCCACGTTGCTCCAAGCCCCATCCAACCTGGCCTTGGACACTTCCAGGGATCCAGGGGCAGCCACAGCTTCTCTGGGCACCCTGTGCCAGGGCCTCCCCACCCTCCCAGCCAGGAATTCCTTCCCAATATTGAATTTAAATCTATTTTCCTTCAGCTCAAAGCCATTTCCCCTTGTCCTATCACCTGGCTTTGCCACCTGTGGGATGGTGGCATAGAGAGAAAGGAAGGACAGATGTGGCTGTCACAAAACCCCCCCCTGTTAAAGCATCCCGAGTGCTGGGTCACACTCACCCTCTCCCAACCCCGAGCTCCATCCCTGCAGGCTATCCCAGGGCACAAGGCATCCCATTTTATTTCATTCCCCCCTTTGTCTTTGGGGATGGTTCTCCCTTCCATCCTGCCGCTCCAGCCTCGGGATAATCTTTATTTCCTGCCTGTGCTTGTCAGCAGCAGCAATGGCCCAGAGTTAACAGCCCTGGGATCCTTGGGGTTTCCTAGGAAGCTCTTCGGGAGAACAGCACAAACATGTTGCTCCCTGAGCACAGACTTCTTGCACCTGCCCCGCCAGCCCCTCGCCGCAGATGGTCCCAGCCTTTGTTTGCCTGCACTTCCAGGGGCCGGGATTTATGGCAGGGCACCGGGGAGGGGGGCAGCGGGGGAAGGTTTTGTCTGCTCAGGGGCAACTCGGTGGGGCCACGTGCTTGCCTTTGTGCCGGGGGCTCTGCTCCAGGGATGAATGCTCCGGGATCGTGGCATCACGGAATGGTTTGGGTTGGAAGGGGATCTTAAAGATCACCTCATGCTCCTGCCCTGGGCAGGGACTGGGAGCTGGGCTGGCATCAGGAGAGGGGCTGGGTGTGCTGCCTGCCCCGTGATGGTTTGGGGTTAGTGGGGTCTGGTGTGAGGTGTAAATCCTGCCCTGACTCGTGGCAGAGCCAAACCCCTGCAGAACTGTTTTCCTCACAGGATTGTGTGTGGAGGTGATGCTCGCAGCAATTCCTGGGATTCCTCAGGAAAGCTGTTTCTCCTCACCCTTGATGGCAGCAGTGAGGGGATGGCTGTGGGTGTGCCCAGCTGTCTGCCCTCTCTGTGCCCTTTAATTAGGAGCAAACTCACAGTGGTGTCTTGGGGACGGTGCTCGTGGGCCTGGGTGATGTGCAGGGATGGGGGTAAGTCCTTGGAAGTCAGACCCCATCCCTGGAAGTGTCCAAGGCCAGGCTGGACGGGGCTTGGAGCACCCTGGGATGGTGGGAGGTGCCCCTGTCCATGGGGATGGAACAGGATGAGCTTTAAGCTCCCTTCCAACCCAAATCCTTCTGGGATTCTGTGGAGTTGGGCACCTCCAGGCCCTGTGCAGGGACTGTCCTTGGCACTGTCCTTGAGCAGGGATGGGGAGCTCAGGTTTCACCTGCGCCGCTGCGTTGGCAGCCTGCAGCAAGGGCACCGGGGCTGGGGTTTCACTCCTCAGCTCCCTGCAGTGCCACGGCTCGTGACCTCTTGCAAAATATCCTCCCCCCGTGCCCGCAGTGACGCCGTTCCCCTACTGCACTGTGGGGTTGGGCATGCCAGGCTTGGGTGCAGGGCTGCCCTGTTCTGATGTTCCTGCAAGATTGGCCTGTCAGAACCTGAGGGAATGGCTGGGGCTGTGTCAGGGAGGGTCAGGTGGGTATCAGGGAAAGGTTCTTGCCCCAGAGGGTGCTGGGCACTGCCCAGGCTCCCCAGGGAATGGGCACGGCCCCGAGGCTGCCAGAGCTCCAGGAGCATTGGGACAGCACTCCCAGGAATGCCCAGGGTGGGATTGTTGGTGTGTCTGAGCAGGGCCAGGAGCTGGACCCCATAATCCTTGTGGATCAGGATATTCCATGATTCCACATCTCCCCCACCAGAGATTTCCCTCTGCAACCTTCTGGCTGCCTCTGCTGGGGGGAGTTTGCAAACAGGGGCAGAGCTTTGGCCGTGGGATTGTGGTGGGGATCGAGGCCGGGGAGCTGGAAGGAGCCGCCGCTGCCGGCCTGTCCCGGCTGTGCCGAGAGCTTTGCATGGCAGGGACACAGCAGGGAGCAGCAGGTACCTTGGCACGGGCACAGAGCTCTTTCCAGTGCTCATCAGTCACGGCTTCAGAGGGAGCTGGCTGTGGGGAGGTGTCGGGATTTCTCAGAGGAGCCGGGGTTGCTCAGCAGCCGCAGCTCTGCGCGGTCCCCGATTGCTGAGGGGAGGCTGGGCTGGGCTGGTGGTGCCTCTCTGCTGGTGCATTTGTCTTGTTTGCCTCTGATTTACTCATTCTGGGGAGATTCTCCTGGCTGGGGACTTGCCCTGGCTCTGCAGTGCTGGTCTGGCTGCGGGGTTTGCAGGGATGTGGGTGTGCTGTCCCTGATCCTGGGTGGGCACGGCAGCGCGTTGTGCCATCACCTTCCAAACCCCCCCGTTGCCTTCTGGCTGGTTGGCATCAGCCCCAAATTGCTGGGAGACCTTCATGAACAGATCCACAAATCAGCAATACCAAATTAGAATTGTAGAATCAGAGTTGGTTGAGTTGGAAAGGACCTTAAAGGACCATCTCGTTCCACCCCTGCTGGGCAGGGACACCTTCCACTATCCCAGGTTGCTCCAAGCCCCATCCAACCTGGCCTTGGACACTTCCAGGGATCCAGAGACAGCCACAGCTTCTCTGGGCACCCTGTGCCAGGGCCTCAGCACCCTCACAGGAGGATTTCTGCAGCGTTTGTGGCTTTGCTGCCCCAGGGCTGCCTTGTGCTCGAGCCCAGCTCTAATTTTATCTGTGGTGTTTCTCTAACTCTCTGAGCAGTCCCTGTGTGCAGACACGCCACATCCAAGGTCAGACGTGCACCACAGACTGGTTTTGCTGCTTATCTGGCATCAGGAAAACCTCTGGCCCATCCTGAGGAAAAATCTCCCCCCTTCTGCCAGCTGGGACTCCACGTCCAGAGTGAGGAGGGCATTGGGGAACCCCCTGTGCCTGTCCCCCTGTGCTGCTGATTTGCATTTGAAATCCTGCTGTGCAGCACGGGAGGATGGCCACATCCTGCTCCACAGCCTGATCTTCTTCCACAGGCTCCTTTGGATGTGGTGGTCATGAAAATAAAATCATAAAATCCCGGTGTGACCACGGGGCTGGGGCCGTCTGTCCTTGTGCAGCTGCACAAGGGCTCAGCTCTCCCTCCTTCCTCCTCCTCATTAGTGCAGACACGAGTTGTGGGGCTCATTTTGCAGAGCAGGTGATGTCAGTGGTGCTGCACACCTGCCCACACCATTTGACCCTGTTTAATTCCGTGTGCTTGCATCAGGGATGCAAAGTGGATTTTGTTTTCTTGCTGCTGTGAGGTCCCGTCCAAGGCTCCGTCTGCTGTCAGAGTTCCCTTCCTGAGAGGATCCCGTGGGGAGGGAACCTGTAATTCGAACACTCTCATCTTTTATTCATCCTCATTTAGTCTAAATGTCAAGGTTTGGTTTTTTTTTTTAATGGGGGAAATTCTCCTATCTCTATAAACTGTCCTTTTTGAAGCACACCAGGGTCTGGAAAGGGATGGCAGCAATTAATATTCAGAGGAAGGCATTCCTGATGAGCTCCTGTGCTGAACACGTTTTTTAATTGTGTTTAAAAGACACGTTGAAAAATGTTTAAAGCCTCAGGGGTGAGGTGGCATGAGGTGCTCACCTGTGTCCCCTCCCTGCCAGGGAGCTTGTTGGTGTTTTTTTGAGCTTGCTCGACCCCCAAAACAAGCTGGAGAGCTTCAAACCTGAACTTTGCTGCTGGTTCCTCCCCCACCAGCACGAAAATCCCTCTGACTGCAGCTCTGCCTTCGCCCTCTGCCAGCCAGAGCAGCCTGGCTGGCTTTCTTTAAATACAAAATCTCTTGTTCCATGCTAAAAATTCTTCTAAGATTTATTTAGCCAAGAGAAACGGTAGCAGCCAGCTCTGCCTCACCACTGACCCATGTCAAATAGCTTCTCCAGCTGTCCCTGGCTTTCCATGTCCCCCACGGCTGGAATTGCTGACATTCCCCAGCACGGCTGTGGAGGATGCTGCAGCCTCTGTGGCTGCTCCTGGCCAGGAGGCAGGAGGCTTTCCAGGAAGGCAGAGATGGGGAAAAAAAAGGAGGGAAAAACCCTCCTCAGGGGCAGGATCATCTCTGTTTTTCCCAGCCCCACTCCAGGCCCTAGTTTCCCAGCCCCACTCCCATTCCTAGTCCTGCCCTCGTGGAACTACAGGAGCTGGGGCAGGGCTGCCCTGGAGAGGGAGGGATTTTTCTGCCATCCACATTGGGAAGTGGTTTCTTGAAGCTTAATTAGGGCAGTGGAGCATTTCCACAATGGAGTATTCATCCCTGCTCAGGAATGGTCTCGTTGTAGGAGCCGCTGACCCTGGCCAGGTCACCTCAAGTGCTGGAGATGCTCCTTTGGCCACGTTGTTTCAGCATTTTGCTTGATGGAAAAACCCAACCAGTGCATGAAATCTGTGGCTTTGGGGCCTTCTTTGGTAGCAATAGTTCTTCCCACGTGCCCAAAGGTGCTGGCTGTGTCTTCCTGCCCCTTGCTGTCACCGCTCCAGGGTTCCTTCGTGCCCCTTGCCGAGGCTGTTGGCCCGGGTGTGCTGATCTGAGTGAGTGCTGCTGCTGCCCATCCTCCTGCTGGATTATTGGCCTCATGTTTCACTCCCTGCACCAGCTGATTTCCTCTTTTCTTCCTTTTTTTTTTTCCCCCCCCAGGTCCACTTCGATCAGTTTAAAGAAGCACTTATCCTCATCTTATCCAGAACCCTGTCAAATGAAGAGCACTTCCAAGAACCAGGTAAATACTGAAATTACCCACAATAATACATTTTCATTGGAAAAGCAGCTGTGGGGGTGGCTCTCCGAGAAGAACTTGGAGGAGAAAGTGCTTTTTAGGTGCTGCCATCCAAGCAGAAGAGGCTGATCTTGGGAGAAAGGGGAGTTGAGGTCTGTTGTGGAGCCTGTACAGAAGTGTTTTCAGAGCCATTGGATATTTTATCCCATTCCCATGATGTAAATGCCCAGAGAGGCACGGGATGGCTGTGGGCGACAGCTGCACCACACTTCAGGTGCTCAGGATGTCTCGTGGCTGTGGCACGAGCTCAGGTCTCTCCATCCCACACCACTCCTGGTGGCCAGGGATGCTGTAGGAGCAGAGAGTTGTGGCCAGGCAGTCAAAGGGTTGATTTCCTGCTGGGGCTTTCTCCCAGCTGGGGCTGGTGCTGGGTTTTACATCTTTCAAGTCCACTCTGTTTCCTTCTGTCTGAGATGAGCGGGATGTAGGAAGCTGCTCTGTATTTCTCCCAGGAAACATTTTGGTCCAGAGGTGTTCCTGAACAAGTGAAGCCCCTGAGAAACCAGGTTGGGACTGGTCAGAGAATTCCAGGATGGATTGAGTGGGAAGGGACCTTCAAGCCCATCTCATTCCATGCCCCTGCCATGGGCAGGGACACCTTTCACTATCCCAGGCTGCTCCAAATCCCATCCAACCTGGCTTTGAACACTTCCAGGGATGGGGCAGTGCTGTGAGCCCTCAGTGTCCTGGTTTTTCCTTGCTTTGTTTCAGCATGCCTTGAAAATGTGGCTTTTTAGGCTCTCCTTGGCAGGAAATACGGTTGCAGCTTCAATGTTTTCCCCCCTTCCAGGGACTGGGAGCACTGGGAAGCTGTGGGGCCAGGCTGAGGGCTGAGCCCCTGCAGCTCCAGCTGGTATCACACCTGTATGTAAATCCCTAATCCTGTCTTTGGAGCAGCAGGGGAGCAAAATCCTCCAAGGAGAAAACAGCTTAGCAAAGGGGGAGAGGGAAACTCCAGGTTTCCTCTCCTGGAGCATCAATCTCATCTGGAGCATCCCACACTCTTGAGAGAGAGAGCAGCCTGCCAGCAAAATTACAACTTTCCCCTTGAAACAGGCTGCAGAAACCACAGGGTTGGAGTGATGTGATTGATGGATTCTTTTTATTTTCCACCTCTCATTTCCCAAAGCTCCTCGTGCTTTGAGAGGGGTGATGGCAGCTCTTGCACCTAGCATTCCTTCATGGAATTTCCAAGCGCAGCTCAGTGGGTGCTCGGGAGCTTGGCACAGAGCAGGAGGCACCCCCAGCAGCCCAGAACTAACCCAGCATTCTGCATTTCTTGGGGAATCGCATGGCTGAGAAGCTCCAGCTTGATTGAAATGTAAATAAATCTTCCCAGCAACGGCTAAATTTGGGGTTATTGCAGGGGAAATGACAAGTGAGGCTGGAGAGCCCTCCTTAGGGACACGTTTGTCAGCTGGGCTTGGAATGGCAGGAAATCAAAGGGCATGGGGTGCAGGTAGGGAGGCAGAGCCAGGCAGGCCTGGGAGGCATTTTATTTTTAATGCATTTTGACAGGTCGGTTAACGCCAAAGTCTTTGCTTCTTTTAATTTAGATCAAACTGGAGATTTGGAGAACAAGCTGCTTTGTGCTGTTGGTGTCAAACTGTCAGGGAGTGTGGAAATGCTGGTGTTCCTAGCCCGCCCCAGGCTTGGGGGAAAATTGAGTTAAGAGCTCTAAATCGTATCATTTAAATGAAAATTTAATTTGGGGGGGATCGGAGGAGGGGGGAGAAGCAGAGATTTTTTGAGGCTGTTTGCTGCGTCTGGGGAGTTTGCTCTGGAAGGGAGAGGCTGTGGAGCCGTGGTTTTATCCAGGGATTTGGGTGATGGGAAGGTCACTGGAGGGCTCGGGAGTTTGGTCTTTTGGGAATCCCACATCCTTGTCCCCATGGATGCTCCCAGCTCGGGGAGGAGGGCTCGGCTCAAGGAGCCAGGGGGTGACAGGAAGGACGTGGAGCTGGAGGAGGCCCAGGGGGATGGATGCAGCCCCTCTGCTGTGAGGAAAGGCTGAGAGAACTGGGATTGTTCAGGCTGGAGAAGAGAAGCTCTGGGAAGACCTTACAGCCCCTTGCAGTACCTGAAGGGGAGGCAAAAAGGAACAGGGAAAGGGATTATTGATTATTTACAGGGGCCTGGAGGGACAGGACATGGGGAATGGCTTCCCACTGCCAGAGGGTAGGGATGGATGGGATATTGGGAAGGAATTCTTCCCTGGGAGGGTGGGGAGGCCCTGAGGTTGCCCAGGGAAGCTGTGGCTGCCCCTGGATCCCTGGGAGTGTCTGAGGCCAGGTTGGATGGGGCTTGGAGCAACCTGGGATAGTGAAAGGTGTCCCTGCCCACGACAGGGGTGGAATGAGATGGGATTTAAGGTCCCTTCCACCCAAACTGGTCCTGTGACAGGGCTCTGGGGTCAGAGCAGGAGCCAGGGGCTGGGGACAGGGCACCAGAAGTGCTGCAGTTCCTGCAGAAGCGGCCGATGGGGTTTCCTCATTTCGGGAGGAAGCAGCAGGTGGGAGCTGCGCTCAGCCTCGCAGAGAGCAGCTGAGATGTTTATACATTTATTTTTTTTTCTGGGCAAAGAGGCTAAATTCCCTTTGCCGAGGGGAAGACTGGCAGGGAGGATGGTGCTGCAGGCGCTCTGCCTGGGAAGCAGCCCTGGAAACCAAGGCAGGCAGAGTTCCAGTGCTGCTCCCGTCAGCTCTGTCCCCTCGAGGGTGTCAGTGTGGGGACACAGAGCCAGCTGTGAAGCAGAGCATCAGCTGGCTGGGCAAAGCCTGGCTCTGCTGGGAAAGAGGGATGGGGAGATTCCAGGAAAAGCAGGGAAAGGCTAGAATGTGGTTTGAAATAATCACTGTTTTAGCTCTTGAGACCCGTGGGACCGGGCTGGGTGCTGCTGCCACCGCTGCTCTTTGTCCACGGGTCACTGCAGCAGTGAGAGGGGGGCTTGGGGACAATGAAATAGATTTAAGAGTGGGGAAAGGAAAGGAAAAAAAATCGGTTGTGTGGGTGATTAGGGGAAAAAAAAAATCAGGCTTTTTTTCCTCCCCATTATAGCAAATAAAAAGTGCGTGGAAGCTGGGCTAGGGAGGGATTACCGGGGTGGAGTGCAGGATTACAGGAACACCCAGGAGAAATTAAAGAGCAGTTTGACGCCATCGTCCCCACGGTCACAAGGGGGCTTGGGATTTTCCCTTCCCTTTTTTTTTCCTTCTCATTCTGGAGACAACACAAGTGCCCTCCCAAGAAGGAGCTGGTGGGGATGATGCCCTTTGGAAGGGCCCCATCCGTGGGGATAAAAGCAGTGCCACAGCCCAGATGGGGTGGTTGAGGCACAGACAGTATTTTTGGGTCAAAACCCATTGGTTTTAGATTGTGGTGACCCAGCCACGGCTCCTCTCTTCCTCCACTGCTGCACCTGAGTTACGAAATAGGGACTTGAAGGAGTTCAGCCATACCTGGTGCCTCAGGGGATTAGGATTTAGCTTTGCCCAGCAGTTGGAACATCCCTCCCTTCCGAATCTTAAGCAGCAGAGAAATTAATTTCACCTCTCAGCGCCGGGATTGTGGGATGAGGGTCTTCCTGCTCTAAACCCCCTTTTGTCTGCGCTCCAGGGCTTTGATGCCGGGCCCAGGGAAGGGGAGCCTCCCCCTCCTCCCCATCTGAGGGCAGAGCAGGATTTTGAAATGACTTATCTGGCGCAGAAAGGCAGAAAATCAAGTGTAAATCTCCAGCCATGGAGACGTTTCAGTGCCGGGATGGACGGGGGGAGCGGGAGAGGGAATTGATGGTTTCTGTCTGCGGCGCTTAAATCACGGAGGCCTCGTGAAATGCGGACTTAGGGGGGGTTGTTTTATTTCAGGGGGCACTGTGAGGGCCACAAACCCTCTGGGCAGTGGGCAGGGAGGTGAGAGGCTTCTTCTCTCAGCCTCCTCCAGCCTGGGAGCAGTTCAGGGGGGCAGATCAGACCCCAGTGTCTAATTAGGCACCAGCTCTGGAGTGTGGGTTTTGCTAAGCCCACGCTTTGCCGAGGGGCTGTAGGAAGCAGGGAGGGCTCAACCTATTTTATTTTCCTCTTTTTTCCCCCCTTTCTTGGTGATTTGTCAGCCACACAATAGTGGGGGTCTGAGCAGCAGTATCTTGTTGTGCTCTTGGGGGGAGGAGTGGGTACCAGAGCATCCTCCCCTCTATTCAGGGGGATATTTGGCATTTTGGGGGATAAATAGCACACAGGGCTGTCTCATGGGCAGTGAAAGCCTTGATTTTGACATCTTCCTGCTCCTCCTGTGCCTCTAAAAGCACACGTGGGTCGAGCAGCTCTTTCCATCTAAGGTTGGATTTGATGACCTCAGAGGTCTTTTCCAACCTGAATGATTCTCTAACCCTTCCTCCTCAGTTTTGGCTGAGAATGAGAACCTGTTCAGCTCATCCTGCATTCAGGAAGCGTGGATGGCTGCTTTTTCCTGGTGTGTGTGCTCAGCATTCCCTAAATATTTGGAACGGTGGGGACATCAAGGGCACCAGCTGCTGTGCTGGGAGCTGGGGTGGGAAAGCAGGAGATGGAGAGGCTTAGATGGTGCTGCAGGTGTGGGACGTGTCTGTGTACACCTGGCTGAGAGGTGATGGTGCTGGAAAGGAGATGGATTTGTGCTTCCAGGGATGGGGCTGCAGGGTGTGGTCAGGGAAGAGCAGTAACCCAGTGTTAACAAAAGCACCCCGACTCTGGAAATGGGATTTCAGGGTGCCTGAGCTGGGATCCCCTCAGCAGCTGGGCTCAGGCACAGCTGGTTTGGAAGTTGGAGCAAAGCAGGAGCAAACTGTTCTCCTTAAGCTGTGAAGGGTCACCTTTCCCTCCTGGGGATGTTCTCGAGCTTCACAGATTTTTAATTACAAAAGGCAAACAAGCTCGCCCGGTGCTCAGAGCAAAGAGAGGAGAGAAATCAGCTGCCAGCCTGCAAATGCTTAAAACATAAAAGTGGGGAGATGCTCCTGTTGTTCCCATTCCCCTGCTTGCAGGGGGCACAGCGGGAAGGCACTTGTGTTTCAGAGAGCCACGGAGGGTTGGAAGGGACTTTGAAAACCATCTCATTCCAACCCCCTGCCATGAGCAGGGACACCTTCCACTGGACCACTGAATTTCCAGCCGCAGCAGTGGGTAAACACAGTGTGGCAGGGTTGGGAACAGGATTCTTTGGGAAATCCAGAAGGAAATGTATCCTTAGCTTCACTATTGCTAAATTCCAGCTTCTTCCCCCTCCTCCATCCCTCCAAAGACAGATGGGCACGGAGGTACGGCTCTGTCTTAGGAATAATAAAAATGATTTCTGAAGGAAAACAAAGCCCCCAGCCCTCTCTGGTGCGGGAGGGAGAAAATAACCGGGTGAATGAGTAGCCACAAATATTAGCATTTCAGAGAGAGCTGCTGGATGGAGATTGTTCACCACCGGGCAGGCTTTAATAGGAGTGATAAGGTTTGCTTTTGTTCTGGGGCTCTTCCTTAATCAGCCTGTCTCCTCCTGATTTTTCTATCGGCGCACTCCATCGCCCAACTTTCATGTGCTGAGTCCCAGCTGCAGCAAATCTTGTTAAAATGGCCTTGTTCAAACACGGGCTCCGGGTTGGTTCCCCAGAGCTGCGCGGCGGCTGGATGGAGCGCGGGGCTGCCGCAATCAAAGCGCTCCTCGGCCCTGTGTATTTTATAATTCATTGCATAGCTAAGTTGTGGGATATTTTTTTTTTTCCCCCCCTCCTTCTAACAAGCTCGAAGCCTTTTCTTCCATATCTAAAGGAATATTATCCGAGGGGGCTTTTGGGTAGGGGGGTTTAGAGACCCCGCTGCTTTCCGTGTATCCTTTGTCAGTGGTGGAGCAGCTTCCCCGTGCCTTATTAGTATTGCACCCCTGCATTTCTTTTATATCAGAGCCCTCTGCAAATAAAATTTTCAGAAGCTGCTGCTCTTGCCGCTGCAAGTGGCGGAAAATAAAAGATGATGGAGTCCTGGGGGGGTTTCGGCAGTCAGGTTAGCAAACACTGAAACAAAGCGTGGCACGGAGCCTTCCCCCTAATTAAATCCCTGGTTAATTTGGTCCTTGGTTTAATTTGCCCCCTTGCTCCAGACATCGGAGGATTCTCACTGAAAACAGCCGAAAACGTGCTTATTTATTTTTTGTTTTGATCCTCGCCTGCGAGTGCTCCTGGATAATTCAGTCCCCAAAGGCAGGAGCTTGCTGCGGGAAGCTGGAGCCGGGGAATGTGGAGCCCCTGTAATTAGATGACGACTCCAAAGGGTTATTTAGATCTTGCAGTTGGCTTTGGCTGCTCAGCACAGGCTGGAACCTGCCCCACCGTCGCCCGGATCAGCTGCTCCTGTCGGCCCCCAAGAGACTCCAAACTTGCCCAATTTTTTTTCCACTTGCCCGGTTGTGTGGGCATTTTTTAATGGAGCTGAAATTCAAATCCGCGGGAAGCAGCGGCGGCCGCCCAGGTGTCTGTGGGATCTGGAGACCTGAGCTGCCTCGGTGCAACTCTGTCCCTAATTAAACCTGCCTGGTGCTGCTAATGGAGATTAGTGCAAGGAGGAGAGGCCTAATGGACTTTCCATCCAAGGCTCCTGGCAAGGTTCAGGGGTTTTCCCCCTCCCCCCATCCTGGTAACTTGATCTGGGAATTGGGGAAGGGTGAGGAAGAGGAAGGGCAAGCTCTGGCTCTACTTTGTGACAGCTTTTTGTGGGAGCAGAACCAATTCTAACCCATCAGACCCAAGGCCGTGGTGAGGGTGGTGATGATCCATTGGCGCTTGCCCACCGGGAATGGTGGTGGCAATCGGGTGCTCAAAATTCCTCCAACCAAACCAGCCCCGAGAGAGCTCCAAAACCACATTCCTGATGTGCTTTGTGCTCGAATTCCCCAGATTCCTCCCCAGAAGCACAACCCAAGTACATCAAAGGTGGCAAACGCTACGGGCGCCGTTCCCTGCCGGAGTTCCAGGAGTCGGTGGAGGACTTTGCTGAGGTGACGGTCATCGAGCCGCTGAGCGAGGAAGCGCATCCCGCACACATCGCTTCCAGCCAGGAGGTGAGCGGGGAGGGGTGGGTGTTGGGGTGGCCTTGTCACCTCTGGACGTGGCTGATCCCCACATCCAGTGAGGTTTGGATGTGCTTGGAGCCTTCCCAGAAAAGGTGTTGGCTGCCCTCCTTGCCTGTTCCTAGAATGGGTGTTGGGGTGCCTTTGTCAGCCCTGGACATGGCTGCTCCCACATCCAATGAGGTTTGGATGTGCTTGGAGCCTTCCCAGTAAAGGCACTGGTCACCCTCCTTGCTTTTTTCCCTAGGATGGATGTTGGGGGGGCCTTGTCAGCCCTGGACATGGCTGCTCCCCACATCCAAAGGGGTTTGAATGGGATGTCACTGAGCCTTCCCAGTAAAGGCACTGGTCACCCTCCTTGCCTGTCCCTAGGATGGATGTTGGGGTGGCCTTGTCAGCCCTGGGCATGGCTGCTCCCCACATCCAATGAGGTTTGGATATGCTTGGAGCCTTCCCAGAAAAGGTGTTGGCTGCCCTCCTTGCTTGTCCCTAGGATGGATGTTGGGGTGGCCTTGTCACCTCTGGACATGGCTGCTCCCCACATCCAAATGGAGTTGGGATGTCCCAGTAAAGGCACTGGTCACCCTCCTTGCCTGTCCCTGAGGATCAGCCGTGCCAGGCAGCGCCTGCCTTGCTCCGTGTGCCGTGGGAAGTCGGGAAGGAGCCGGGGGTGACGTGCTCCTGGCGCCGCTGGCTCCTGGCTGGAGCGTGGGCCAGCAATTAAGCGAGGGCTGAGCCGCTGCCTCCGTGGCTAACGAGGTGTGGGCCGGGAGCAGACGGAGCACGTCCGCATCCATTAGTGCAGCTGCCAAAATCCGGCCGTGGCTGCGGCAGAAGGGATGGGGAAAAGGGGTCCCACTTTGGGACAGCGGCATCTAATTGCTGAAAAAATCCACATTCCTGGTTTTGTGCCCCAGATTTGTGGCTCTCTTTGTGCCAGCGCTTTCAATCCCAGAATCTCCTCTTGCTTCCCCAGGAAGGAAAGGCAAAGGAGCCGAGTGGTTGGGGTTGGTGGGGTGTGTTAGCGTGTACGGCCACAGCGGCATTTCCCTGGAGCTGGGCTGCTTCCAGCCTGCCCTGCTGTGCCAAGTATTGTTGATTCAGGAGCATGTGGTGGGAGTTTTTCCACTGGGAAGGAGAAGCATTGCTGCCTTCTCCCTCTTCTCTCTCCCTCCTGGCTTCACTTGGAGTTGGGAGCTTCTGCAGCCACTGTTGCAGGGGGACACCCAACCCTGTGTGGGAAAGCAAGGGAGGAATTTCCAATTCCTTGTTATTCCTGTGCAGCTGAGCTTATAAATGATAAAAAACCCCCCAAACCAACACCTCAAAGAAAAGCTTTTCCACCACACCCAGCTGCTTTTCCCTGCTCCCGGTGACCTTTGCTCACCGCCACAGGGATGCTCATCCATCTCCTGGTGTTGGCCACATGGGCTGCCCTGACCTTGGAATCGATGTTAATCCGCCCCCACTCCCCAGGGAAGTGATGTCCTTGGTGGAAGAGGCTACTCTAATCTTGCTCCTTGGTTTTAGCTGTCACGGAGGTGGAAAAGGGTAGTCTATTAACAAGGTCAGTTAATTAACCCAGCTGGTGTGTAACCACGCTGTGCCGTGGAGGCTGGATCAGCCTCCTGCTGGGAATGCTCGTTGCACCTTTTGGGCTGATGGCATGGTAATTCCCTTGCAACTGGAGCAGAAAACAGGCTAAACTTGTGAAATCCCGACTTTATCAGCATGGCTGTCTCGTTCCCTGGAGCAGATCCTCTTGGTATGCATGGAAATGACTTGCTGGAAGGTGCTGAGGGGTCCCAGGGGAGTGTTGGAGACTCCTTGGGATGCATTGACTCCTCGGGATTTGGCGCAGGGAGCGGCCTTTGCCCGCTTCTCTCCCGTTGTGAGTACAAACGCGCCGCTGCCGCCGGCGTTCCGCGAGCCTGCCCCCGGCCCGGGCTGTCCCTGGCCTGGGAACTGGGACAGGCTGCCTTAATTGGTGCTTGCTCCCAAGCAGTGCCAATTAAAAGGGCTCAGGCTCTGTCTGCGAGGTTTCCTTCCCTCCCTGCCCTCGTAAACACCAGAGGAGAGGCTGGAAGGCTGCTCTGGGATGGGCTGCCCAGGGAGGCTCCCTGACCTCCATCCCCAGGGGTTTTTTCAGGTGCTGTTGGATAAAGCAATGAGCAGCTGGGTCTGGATTTGGCATTGACCCTGCTGTGAGTAGGGGGGTGGGGGTGGGATCCTGAGGGTCCCTCGGACCTGCGGGAGCTTGTCCCCGTGGATGCTGGCTGTGCTGACGTCCAAACTTCACCGCGGAGCATCTGTCACCTCCCCTTCCCCAGCTGCTGGCTCTGCTCTGGGAAAGGTCCCTCCTGCTTGCAGGGTCACAGAATCCCAGAATGGTTTGGGTTGGAAAGGACCCTAAAACCCATCTCATTCCAGCTTTCTGCCATGGGCAGGGACACCTTCCACTAGTCCAGGTTGCTCCAAGCCCCATCCAACCTGGCCTTGAGTTTGTAGAACCTGCTGGCCCATCCCAGCTCTGTCCCTGCTGGAGCCACTCCCTGTCATCCTCTCTGTGTTTTATTCTGCAGAGAGTTGATTCCAGCATGGCCTGGCCTTGGAGCAAAACTTTCTGGGAGGTTGAAACTCCTGGGTTTTGGGTCCTCGATGTGAGCCTCCCAAAGCGGGACTGCCCTGGAAAGGCAGGATTTGTGGATAACAGCTCAGGATAGAGCTGCTCCCAGAAAAAGTGCCTTACTGGTGTGGCTGGCGCTTTGGAGCTGAAGGCACCTGGCAAAGCGAGGTGTGGAGATTTGACAGCTTTTTTGGGATCTCTGCTCCGGCTGCTCAGCCCCGGGAGCTGCCGCGTGGCTCTGGGAAGATCGGGATCCATCAGCAGTGGGGCGAGCGCTCACCTCGCGGCACGCGGAGCGGCGCGGGCCCGGCGTGCGCTCCTGATCGTCATTTTAATTAGCAATATATTCTGGGGGAGAACAAAGGTCTGTCTGGCTGGAGCAGATGGCAGGGGGGAGAGGTGGCTGCTGCCTTGTTCTGGGCAGAGCAAACGGCACAGGCTGCAGATGCTCGCCCGGCCCCGCGCCGCACCATTCAGAGCCGCGGCCATCTGCTCCCCGGGCCGGCCGAGCACGCGCCTCCCGAAGGATAACGCATTCCTGGGATCCCCGTGAGTGTGACCCGTGGCCAGCTGTAGCACTGCCGGGGCTGGGGGACAATGAGTGCCTGCCATCGGGATGTCCCGGCCCCCCGCGCCCGCCCCGGCCCCTCTTTGTCCCCTCGCCGGCGGTGGCCGACCCCGAGCCCCCGGCGCACAAAGGGACCCCCGAGCCCTCCACGGGGAGGGAGGGAGGGAGGTCACACGAGCGTCCCAGGGTCGCTGTCAGGGGGTTGCCAGCCCACAGCCCCCTGGCTTTGTTCGGCCTCTTCAGGTTGTTGGTGTTTCTGGGGTTATTGTGGTTTCGTAGAACCCCGGAATGGTTTGGGTTGGAAGGGAGATTAAAGCTCATCCCATCCCACCCCCCTGCCATGGGCAGGGACATCTTCCCCTATCCCAGGGTGCTCCAAGCCCTGTCCAGCCTGGCTTTGAACACTTCCAGGGATGGGACAGCAGCAGCTTGTCTGGTTTTGCTGCAAGTCCTTGAAGTGAGGGGGTCTGGTGCTGAATTAATCTGATTCTATATAAAAGTATTTATGTTGCTTATGCAAAAAGACTTGGACACAGAGGATCTGCCTCCTGAGCGTCGCTGGCAGATTCCCCTCAGTGTCCCAGCCGTCCCCAAGGACGAGGATGGGTGGCTGCAGGGTGGTGTCTCTGGCACCCAAGCCAACCATCTCTCTGCACAAAGTTTTCTGCATTTTCAGATGGCAATTTCATGGAATCCCAGAATGATTTAGGTCGGAAGGGACCTTAAATCCCATCCCATTGCACCCTCTGCCAAGGGCAGGGACACCTTCCACTATTCCAGGTTGCTCCAAGCCCTGTCCAACCTGGCCTTGGACACTTCCAGGGATCCAGGGGCAGCCACAGCTTCTCTGGGCCAACTCTGTGCCAGTGTTTTGCCATCCTCCTTGTAAAGAACTTCCAGGGATGGGATTTGATGGCACCTGTTGCCTCAGCTCCTGCTTCCTGTCCCTCGTGGGAGGTCGCGATGCCGCGGCAGCAAAGGGCCCTTGCCTGGTCCTGCAGCTGAAACGGGAACAGCAGCAGAGCTAAAAAAAGTCCAGTGACCTAATCCAGTCTCCATGGCAACGTTGTAGATTAATGGCTTTTAGCTGTAATCTGAATGAGACGTATTGAACTTTTCTGTGATGATTTAGAGCCTCTTTATGTCCTGGGTGACTTTGACTCCAAATCCATCGGTCACGTGCGGGCAGAAGTACCCACTTGTACCGCTGCAGAAGCAACATCTGCCACTGCTGAAGCTGGAGTTAATGTTGTGGAGCATCACGTGGGAGTAAATACCCTGGGCTGGTACAACGTGTAGTACATGAGGAAATCACCTTAAATGCTGTACTTTTGCTCCTGAGCTGATGGGATGCTGCCAGAGGGAGCGGGATGGTTTAAGACCACCAAAGAGTGGGTTGGTTTTTTTTTTCCTCTGTTAAGCTCAGTAAAGAGCTTGTTGACAGCATAGCTCTCTGCTGATATAGAGCTGCAGTTAGTGGAGGAGTTTGGGATTTGGGGCAAAATAGGGGAAAATAAGGTGCTGGAAGGAAAGGATAACCCCAGCTCAGTGCAGCCCATGATCTTCTCTGCATCCCCATCCCTTTGACCATCAATACCTCAAAGAAAAGCAGCATGGTTTGCTTGGAGGAAAATCCTCTTCCTCCCCAGCACCCTGCCAGGCTCTGATCTGTCCCCTCTGCTGGGTCGTTTGTGGGGCTTTAGGCATCTCTTGTGGGGCTGCACGTGCCAGAACAAGGCAGCATCAAAGAGCCCTGGATTCCCAGCCCAGCCTGCAGGGAGCAGGGAGATGAAAGCCCAGCGGCGTTGCTGGAGCTCTGCAGCTCCTTGGATGCTGATCCCAGAGTCTCTTTCATTCCAGGGATGTCTTGCAAGAGTAATAACTCGGGAACCTTTTGTTTTCTCCCCAGCACTGGAAGACGCGAGGCAGCGAGGAGTATGAGGCCGAGGGTAAGAGCAGAGAGCAGCACCTGGGTGTGTTTATTCTCATTTCAGCTTTGAAGAGGGATCAGAGGAGCATGTGGAGAAGGCCTCTGGGTGTGTGGAGCATCCCAGCCTGGCTGGTGCAGAGCTCGGGAAGGTGCAGCTGGGGATGAAAGCTAATGCAGGGCACACCTTGTGCCGCACCCCCTCTTCCCTCTTCATGCTGCTGGGGGTGTTCCTGGTCTCCCTGACCTCTGTCCTGGCCCCACTCCTGCCCCGGGGGGCTCTGGCTGTAGTGGAGCCTGGTGGGCACTAGATGTCAGCAGGGACCAGTCCTTAAATGTTCCCTAATTGTCATAGAATTATAAAATCATGGAATGGTTTGGAGGGGACCTTAAAGCCCGTCCAGTTCCACCCCCTGCCATGGCAGGGACACTTTCCACCATCCCAGGTTACTCCAAGCCCTGTCCAACCTGGCCTTGGACACTTCCAGGGATGGGAAATTTCTCTGGGCACCCTGTGCCAGTGTTTTACCATCTTCATCATAAAAAACTTCCTTTTAATTACATCAGCACCTCTTCCATATTTCAGCTGCTCATTAACCCCTTCCCCATCCAAAGGGGCCAACTTTTTTCTCCTAAAGCTGCTTTTCCAGCCCCAGGAGGTGGCCTTGCAGCTCCCTTGATCCCATAATTGCCCAGGGGAGGAGGGGTCCCTTTTCCATCTATGCTGGTGGCTGAGGCAGCAGAGCTGCCCTTCCCTGGCCACCAGCCCATGTTGGACATCAGACTCATCCACGTTCCCAAAGATCCTCCTGGCCACAGTCCCAGCTGCTGGTCACTTTGCACGTGGGTCACTCTGCACCTCTTCTGGTCACTCTGCACCTGGTCAGGCATTGGGAATCCCCATCCCTGGAGGGATTAAAAGCCGTGTGGGTGTGGCACTTGGGGACACGGGACAGTGGTGGCCTTGGCAGTGCTGGGGAATGGTTGAACTCCATGGTCTTAGAGGGCTTTTCCAACCTCAGCAGTTCCATGATTCTGGGGACACGAGGCTCCTTCCCCTGGGGTGGCAGATGTGAGTGGAATGCTGAGCAGAACCTCCTGGTAGAGTGCAATACTGCTGGGATCAATATCCATATCCTGAAATCCAAAGTGTCCTCTGAGTAGGATGAGCTCAGACAAATGATTCCTTGGGATCTGCAGAGCCAGGAAGGAGCTCTGCCCACCACAGCAGCAGGTCCCCAGTGGGGTGCAGAACCCCCAGATCTTCTGGTGCTCCCTCCAGACCCCGGAGCAATCTCCTCCGTTTCCAGGCCAGCTGCGCTTCTGGAACCCCGACGACCTGAACGCCTCCCCCGGTGCCTCGCCGAGCCCAGACTGGATCGAGGAGAAACTTCAGGAGGTCTGTGAGCACCTGGGGATCACCAGGGATGGCCACCTGAACAGGAAGAAGCTGGTTTCCATCTGTGAGCAGTATGGGCTGCACGCAGCGGCCGGGGAGGTGAGCGACCACCGACGGACCCGTCCCACCACTGCCCCTCCTGGGCTTTAGTGTGGGCCCCCCAAAATCCCTCCTGGGATTCTCCACAAGCACAGGTGGCTACTTGGAAAGGAGTTTCCAGCTCCAGCTCCTGGTTTTCCAGCGAGGTTTTTGGTGCCAAACCACCAGGCTGCTGCAGGGGAAGGCAGCTGCCAGCCTGAAGCGTGGCGTGCGTGTCTCCCCGTGCCATCACAGAGGGAACTGGAATTTAAAACCATGGCTTGGATTCCAAGCATGTCTCCTTAATCCTAGGAATTTTCTAGCTAGACAGCAAATATGGGTTAAATATTCAGAGGTGGTTGCTTTTGACTTTGTGAAGTCTTGTCCTGCAGCAAGAGCCCACGAGAAAATGAAATCTTTAGCAAAAAAAAAAGAGGCTCTTGTCAATTTAGGATTTAGTTTTATTAAAAAAGTCGGATTTTTTGCATCTTAAGATAACATGGCTTGTAATAATTTCCTGCACAAAACATGTTTCTGAGTAGGTATTCCTTTGGAGCATCCATGAAATGTTTTCAGGGTATTAAGGCAGAAAATGGAAAAGATAAACTGTAGACAAAGAAATGATCTGAACATCTCCAGTCCTACTTTTCAAAAAGCAGCATGCCCTGAAGCATAAAACAGATTTATGATAACCTTGCAGTGTCTTAGGGGGTTTTTTTGCCTGGTCACTTCAAGCTGCTCAGGGTTTGGCATCTGTCTCAGTACCTTGAGCTGAATTCCTGAGGTCGCCCTGTCTCAGGAGCAGAATGAAATAAGGGGGTTTTTTCATGCTGCCTCATTAAGCAGCAGCTCCAAGACGACCAGGAGCTGTTTTTCATGGTGTTATGTGTGCCTGCAATTTTCCATGTGGAGAACACGGGAATGTGTCAGGCTGAGGTAGCAGGTAACTCTTGCTCTGCTCTTTTTGGAGCCTTGGGAATAGGATGTTTTCTCTGTGCGAGATTTTTTTGGCCTTTTACACGATTTCTGTCTCCTTGCAGGTGCTGGAAGAGGTGCTCCATAACCTGGAGCAAGATGGGACCATGAGCATAGAGGACTTCTTTTATGGCCTGTTTAGAAATGGGAAATCTCTGACACCTTCGGCGTCTACTCCGTACCGGCAGCTGAAACGGCACCTCTCCATGCAGGTGAGGAAGTGAGAGGTGAATCCTGGGGTAAAAGGAGCAGGAGAATTCCTGAACAATTCCCACCCAGCCTGTCTCCTTCTCTTCCTCAGTGTTTGCCCCTGGAGGGGTGGCTGTGAGCGTTCCCCTGCCCCAGGGAGGTGGTGGCAGTGAGCTGCCCACGCTGCTCCAAAAGCAGATTTCAAATTCTCTCTCAGAAAGAGCTCCTTTGGGGGAGCTAAAGCAGAAAAGACCCTCATGGGAAAGGGGACGTGGCTCCCCTTTGAAGTTTTGTGGCTTGGAGAGGGCTCTGGCAGCCTGTGGAGTGCGGAATGGAAATGGGAGAGACTTGTAGAGTTCCAGGGTGGTTTGGGTTGGAAGGCCCCTTAAGGCTCATTCCAATGCCCTGCCATGGGCAGGGGCACCTTCCACTATCCCAGGTTGTTCCAAGGTCCATCCAGCCTGGCCTGGAACACTTCCAGGATGGACCATCCCCTGTAAACTGGGTGCAGGAGGAAGTGGTGCCTGGGATAGGCTGTGGACATTCAGGTCCCACATCTCTGCTCCAATTATTGCTTCTTTTCCGAGAGAGAATTTAAAACCTGCTCCCTGTCTTTACCTGGCAGCTGAGAGCTATATCCAAAGCACCTCTGCAAGTGCTCCCTGCAGCTGTTTTAGGGAAGGTGGCACTCCAAACCGAAAATGAACAGTGGAAAACCCTTGTGGGAGCATTGAGGCCAGCTCTGAAACCGCTCCTCCTCGGATTTATTTTAAATCCCGAGTGCCTGCTTGTGCCCCGGTGCCGTGAGGTCAGCAGCGACGCTCCCGCCGGGTTTTTCCTTGGCAGGGAAGAAAAGCAGAGCTTAATCCTTAATCTCTGGAGTAGTGCTAGGGAAATTCCATTGATAAGCCCTTCTGGGCACTGCCTTTGCCCCGTCACACCCTCATCCTCTCTCACAGTCCTTCGACGAGAGCGGGAGACGCACGACCACCCCCTCGGCCATGCCCAGCACCATCGGCTTCTCCCTCTTCTCCAGCCTGGATGATGGGATGGGCTACGGCTGCGTGGAGGGGGTCCTGGACTGCTGGCACCAGGAAGGCATAGAGAACAGCCAGGAGATCCTGAAGGTAACCCCCAGCTCCATCTCACCCCTGGTTGTGTCTGGTTTTTTCTCCCCGTGGCGGTAGCTGAGTTATTTTTTTGTTCCTTTCCAAAATCCCTGGCTTTTTACCCTTTTAAAACTTCCACAGAGAAGCTGTGGCTGCTCCATCCCTGGATGTGTTCAGGGCCAGGTTGGATGGGGCTTGGAGCAACCTGGGATAGTGGAAGGTGTCTCTGCCCATGGCAGGGGTTGGCACTGGATGATCATTAAGATCTGTTCCAACCCAAACCATTCTATAATTCTATAAAAATTCCCAGTGCTAGGGACAAAGAGTTCTGGGAAATTTCCAATCGTTTCCTTTATGGTGCATCCCAGAGAACAAGAAGCTAATGATAAAAATACAATGGGATTTCCAGCATAGCTCAAAGAGGTCACCTGTATTTGTTAGGAAGCAATTTAATTCCTCTCCCTCCCTGAATAGCTGCACCTGCAAACCTCTCAGCACTGGGGTGACCTGAATTATTGCTCGTGCTGAGGTTGGAGGACAGCACTTGAAACCCTGCCCAGTCCTCAGTGTTCCATTAGACAGAGTAAAAAGGTGATGGGGATGAAATCAGGGACCTGAATAAATCCATCCCTGTCCATCTCGTTAGAAGCCGTGGATGGGAGAAGGAAATTTCATGTGACCATCACTGGATTGCCAACAATGACTGTGATTCTCCTGGCTTTTAAATATCCATGTGGAAAGCGACCATCCAGGCTCTCATAACCTCTGCCATTGCTCAGGATTTAAAACCCACTCATGACCTGGGCTCACGCAATTTGAGAAATTCAGATTGTCACCATCTTCTCCAGACTTGTGTGTCCACCTTCACCGTGTTGCTTCCCACTGGAAAATTGCTTTTTACTGGTGTCCCTGGGGTGGTTTCTCCAGTGGCTGCAGTGTTCCAGCCCCACCCCAAATGCTTTGCTTTGTGCTCCTGCAGGATTAGGTTGAATCATAGAATCATTTAGGTTGGGAAAGACCTCTAAGGTTGAGTCCAGCTGTCAGCTTAGACTTTGTTCACCACTAAAGCCCGTCCCCAAGTGCCACATCCATATGGGTTGAACACTTCCAGGGAAAGAAAAGGCCTTTCTTCAAGGCTTGGAGCAACCTGGGATAGGGGAAGTGTCCCTGCCCAGGAATTGGATGGGCTTTAAGGTTCTTTCCAACCCAAACCATTCTGGGATTCTATAAAATTCCAAGCACTTGCTGATGATAACTTGCCTTCTAAGGGGTGAGATCCTCACCATCAAATCCTTCCTGCAGGGCTGTTTCTGTGTTGCCTCTGTTGCAGGATCTGGTTTTGTTTAACATGAACATCCCCAGCCACCTCCTGGCAGCAGCTGACCCGCGCGAAGTCCGGCGTCGTCAGATCCTGCAGGGAATTAGTGCATTTCATCAGGCCTGGCCTTAATTTCCTGTTGGTCTTGCAGCACAGCCAGGACACTTCCCATCCATCCCCAGAGCTGGCAGCAGCTCTGTGTTGTAGGGAGGTGGCAGAGATGTCTGCTTTACTGCCCCCGGGGCGATTGTGACAGATTAATTAGCGAGCAGAGATCTCTCCTGAGCCTCGTTTTATCCCGTCAATCCCTGCACAAAGGGCTCCAGGCTGCTGCAGGGAGCTCGTCCCGCTCTGAGGACGCGTTGTTTCCGCAGGCTCTGGACTTCAGCTTGGATGGGAAGGTGAACCTGACGGAGCTGACGCTGGCGCTGGAGAACGAGCTCTTAATCACCAAGAATGGGGTCCACCAGGCCGCCCTGGCCAGCTTCAAAACGGAGATCAGGCACTTGATGTGAGTCCCAGGGATCGCTGGATGTGCTGCTTCCTGCTCCGCGTGGCCGAGCAGGAGCTGAGGGAGCAGCTGGTGGATGGTGGTGCCCTGAGGGGCACTGGGGTGGCACTGGGAGGCTCAGTTCTCTGATGGAGTGCTCAGAAACTTCCAGCTGTCTTGTTTTGCCTGGGAAAAAAATTCATCCCTCCAAGGATTGTAGGAAAATGTGGTTGAAGAATAAAAAAATGGAAGCAGCAGGCTGTTCTCAGTCTGGGAGTGGTCACTGATGGCCAAGGAATGCCCGGCTCAGGGCAGAGGCTGGTGGAGTTTCTTAATACCTTTAATCCAAACTGATTTGGGGCATTTCAGAGGTTTTGCTGTGTGATAGATGTGGAGGTGAGGTACAAACCCCCTGGAGATCCCCATGGTTTTTCCTTTGGAAGTCAGCACAGTTTGGCTTTGTGCTGGACTTGCTGTGCAGGCTTCTCTATTGAAAAAGAAGGCTCCAGGGAGAGCTCAGAGCCTCTGCCAGGGCCTAAAGGNGCCCAGAGAAGCTGTGGCTCTCCCCTCCCTGGAAGTGTCCCAGGCCAGGCTGGACAGAGCTTGGAGCAGCCTGGGCTAGTGGAAGGTGTCCCTGCCCATGGCAGAAGCTGGAACAAGATGAGCTTTAAGTTCCCTTCCAACCCATTTCAGGATTTGAACTGGGGGGCTGGACCACAGCTGAGGGTCTCAAGTGCTGAGGTCTCAAGGCATGTCCAGAGCTATTTGGGTACAGCCTCAAATCCAGTGACTAAATGCACTTGATGAGACCCTTGGAGATCTTTCCAAGCTTCTTCTCTGACATTTCAAACACCCTTTCTGGGGGAGCAGGGAGGGCTGACCTAATCCAGGCTGGCTCTGCTCTCTCCAGGGAGAGGTTTGACCAAGTGGCCAGGGAGAAGGAGAAGCTGCGCTCGGACCTGGAGAAAGCAGAGAAGCTGAAATCCCTGATGGCCTCGGAGGTGGACGATCACCACGCCGCCATCGAGCGCCGCAACGAGTACAACCTCAGGTAGGGCATCCCGAATCCTCCCTCCCTCCTTGGCGTCACTTTCCTGGCATTGCAGGGGCTTGGTGACCACCCAGCTTCACCCCCAGCAGCGTTTGCCACCTGCCTCCCCTGACGGGCTCCTCTCCCCTCGGCAGGAAGCTGGACGAGGAGTACAGGGAGAGAATCGCCGCTCTGAAGAGCGAGCTCCGCAGGGAGCGCGAGCAAATCCTGCAGCAGGCCAACAAACAGAGGCTGGAGCTGGAGCAGGAGATTGAGAAGCTGAAGACGGATGAGAACTACATCCGGGACCGCCTGGCCCTGTCCCTGAAGGTAACGGGGACTAAACAGCTGGGATTTCCCCCAAAAAGCTGGGAGGAGGAGGAGCAACACTTGCAGTGTGGTCCTTGTTGAGAGGATGAGTTCTGGGCTATGTTTAGCTGGCCAAAAGTTATTTAAGCAGCAAGGTAGAGGCGTGTCCATGAGAATTGGTGTTCGGGGCACCTCGATGGGTTGTTCTGTGGATTCCTAATCTCCAGTTCAAATCTCTGCTGCCATCAAGTGCAGAGCCTGTGTGCACAGCTCTTGGATGAGCTGTCCAGCCAGGAGATAAAACATCTTGATCAAGTTGAAAACAGTGCTTTAAAAACAAATAAACAAAATAACCACCTAAAGCAAACTTGCCGTTAAGCCTTTTGATAATTTGTCTAAATCCCAGTGTTCACACGTGCCGTGGGTCGTGTGTGGATGGATTCATAACTCCAGTCATCACCTGAAGCTTGGAATAATGTCGTGCTCCAACTTGATTGGGAGTTACCCTTATTTTGATGAGCTAACACACACTGATTTTTCCTCCTCCAAGTGCTGAGGCTGTTGTGGGGTTTTTTGTTTGGTCCAGGAAAACAGCCGCCTGGAAAACGAGCTGTTGGAAACGGGGGAAAAACTGGCTGAGTGTGAAAGTCTGGCAAGCAAACTGCAGAGGAACTTGGAAAACGTCCTGGCTGAGAAGGTAAATCCTCCTTTTCCCACTGGGGTTTCAGAATTAAATCTCTTTTAAGTTGGCTACACTCGAGCTGCCAGTTTAACTGATATGCAGAGGCTTTTGGGGTCCCTATCCAGATTATCCAGGCACAGCCTGCCTTGGTGACATGGATTGCCTTGCAGCTAAGGAAAATAAAGATATTCCACCTTAGCTGTAATTTTATTCTAATTAAAGCAGGGAGCCTGAGAATGAAGCAATCATCCTGCAGATCTGCAGGGATTTTGTTTTTCCCCAGTGCAGTTTTGGTTAGGCCCAGCTTGCAGGTCCTTTCCAGGGAAGATGATGCAGGAGGAGTGAGGTTTTATGTGGCATCTCTGCTGGAATTAGGTGCAAATCGAGGTGAACAGCTGATCATGGCTGTATTACATTGAACTTTTCAGAATAGCAGCTTCTCCAAAGATGTTTGAGTTTGTGCATCCATAGGCTAAGGTTTGTATATTGGGATTTCCAGCCTTCTTTAAATCTTGGGATTATTTATCACACTGAGATGTGCAAATGCTAAGGTAGAAAGCTGGGATCAGGAATCAGAGTGAGCATGAGGGCTGTACTAGATGGCAGACAGTGTTTTTTGGGAAAGTTACTCATTCCCTGCTAGCAGGGAAGTGGAGTTTCTTTATTTAAAATAAAAATCCAGAGTGGAGAGAAGGTGCAGGCTGCAGGACTGCTTGGAATGGCATCCCAGTACATCCTGCTGTAGTGAGCAGGGCTGGTGGGTGGGTGGATAAGTGGATATCCCATTCCTGTGTTCCAGTTTGGTGACCTGGATCCCACCAGCGCCGAGTTTTTCCTGCAGGAGGAGAGACTGGCCCAGATGAGGAGCGAGTACGAGCAGCAGTGCAGGGTAAGTGGAGCTGAGACCTGGCTCCTGTGTCCACCAGGAACATCACAGAATCGTTTAAAGACTGGAGAATCCCTCTCAGATTGAGTCCAGCCATTCCCCCAGCACTACCCATGTCCCCAAGTGCCCCATCCTCACTGCAAACAGCAGCACAAGGGGTGTTGGAAAGCTCTCCCCATAGAGGCACCTGGCTGAGCTAAGAGGATGAGGTGCCCCCAGGGTGGGCTGGGAGAGGGTCCATGGAGCCCTGTGAATTCTGAGTTGCAGGAATTTCAAGGAGAAATAAGATAGATCCATGTTTTTCTGGTTTTCAGACCAGAAATATTTTTTTTTAAATAAACCTGAGAATGGAAAGTTTGCCTTCTCCTCCTCAAATCTTGTATGGTTGAAAGACTTGAACACAAGCTCTATGAGGAATGATTGAGGGAGCTGGGATTGTTTTTCCTGGAGAAAAGGAGACTCAGGGGTGACCTCGTCACTCTCCACAACTCCCTGAAGGGTGGCTGAGGTCAGGTGGGGCTCCAAGGCAGCAACGGACAGAACGAGAGGACACAGCCTCAAGCTGTGCCAAGGGAAATTTAGGTTGGATATTAGGAAAAAGTTTTTCATGGAAAGAGTGGTAAAGTACTGGAATTGTCTGCCTGGGGAGGTGGTGGAGTCACCATCCCTGGATGTGTTTAAAAGATTGGATGTGGCACTCGGTGCCATGGTTTAGTTGAGGTGTTGGGGCAGGGGTTGGACTCGGTGACCTTAGAGGTCTCTTCCAACCTGGTGATTCTGGGATTCTGTGACTTTAAGGTGACCCTGCAGGTTTTCTATTTACACATCTGCTTTCTGATGTCTGCAGTGGTACCAGGCCATCTGTTGCCCAGAGCAGCTGTGGCTGCCCCTGGATCCCTGGAAGTGTCCAAGGCCAGGTTGGATGGGGCTTGGAGCAGCCTGGGGTAGTGGAAGTTTGACCCTGCCCATGACAAGAGGGTGGAACAGGATGGTCTTTAAGGCCCCTTCCAACCCAAACCATTTTGTGATTTTGTGATCTGCTCTGCAGGATCCTTTCCATTCAATAAAGGGCTGCCTTGGCAAAAGGCTGTTGGATTGGAAACAGCGTGGCAGCTCTCTTAGGAAGCTGCAGTTTAAAAGCAAAAATTATCTAGAAATAGGCATTGAATCGATACTGCTCGATATGGAGCTGATTTTTCTATTTTTGAGGATGGCAGATATAAATCAGTGCCCAAGGTTCACTTCCTGGGCCTTGCAGTCCTGCAGGATTCTGTGTTTGCACACTCAGGGAGTTGTTTTCCTCCAAAACTGCTGTTCCTGGAGCGGGGTGCAGGGCACTTGGCACGAGCCCTCGGGATGTTCCGCCGGCAGGCGGGCAGAAGGAGCAGATGGTAAATGCAGTAATGAGGGGATCTCTTTCCTAATTTGATCTTTTGCTTCTGATTTGATTTTTTCAAGTAGATGCTGTTTGAGGAGGCATTTCCCAACTGTTTGAAAATGTTAACTAAGCTGCTTTTTAGTAAAAGGTCACCAGAAGAAGGAATGAAGGGAAAGGTCCTGGAGCGTGTCATACCTTAATCTTTGAGGGCTTGGTATTGGAGAATTATCAGGGAATCCCAGAATGGTTTGGGTTGGAAGGGACCTTAAAAACCATCCAGTTCCACCTCTTGCCATGGGCAGGGACACCTTCCACTAGCCCAGGTTGCTCCAAGCCCTGTCCAGCCTGGCCTTGGACCCTTCCAGGGATCCAGGGGCAGCCACAGCTTCTCTGGGCACCCTGTGCCAGGGCATCACCACTCTCACAGGGAAGAATTCCTTCTCAATATCCCATTTATCCCTGCCCTCTGGCAGTGGGAAGCCATTCCCCCTTGTTGTTTTGCTGGAGGATGACTGTGGCCCTGTGGGTTATTGACAAGTCTTTCCCTGCTGTAATTCCCACCTGAACGTCCCGTGGTGGGACTGGGTCGATGCTCAGCTGCCTTGGTTGCTTTCCCTCAGCCTTTTTTTCCCTCCCTCCCTCTCAGGAGCTGCAGGACCAGATCGATGAGCTGCACTCGGAGCTGCAGGAGTACCGTGCCCAAGGCAAAGTGCTCAGGCCTTCCCTGAAAAATTCCCTGTCGGAAGAGCTCGACGTTGATGTGAAGAGTCGCGGCAATGGCAGGATTGAGCCTGGCCAAGGTAAAAAAACACCTCCTGTGGGACTGAGATCCGTGCTGTAGGTGTTTATAACACCTTAGAGGTAATTCCATGAAAACCTTCCCAGTGGGATTTGGTCACCACCTCTATTTTGCTGTTGAATGGTAATTTGGAATACGACTGCTGAGCTGTATTTAAAGCTGAAATTAGTGTTTGCAGTTGCTTGGCTGTGTTTGTGATGGGATTTTGAGAGCTGCTAAGCAATTTTAAATTGATGAAATGATTCTGTTGAGAATTATATGTGTATTTAGGTATTGTGTAATTAATGTTTTTATAGTTATATAAATTATTATCTAATTATTATTTCTAAAGGACTTGGTTCAGAAGACTGCAACCCATTGAATATGAGCATAGAGGCAGAAATGGCCATTGAGCAGATGAAGGAGCAACACCACAGGGATCTGCATCACCTCAAGCAGGAGCTCGAGGACACAGTAAGTGTTGGAACGAGATGGTCTTTAAGGTCCCTTCCCACCCAAGCCAATTTGGGATTCTATGATCCCAGTAAGAAATAAAGCTGAGCACTTAAGCATTCTTACCAGGGAAATCAATAGAAGGTGTGGAATGAATATATAAAACTAGATGGAAATATTGAGGGAAACATCTCTGTAGGACATTCTGTGGAAAATGAGCGAATCCATCCTGTCTTCCCTTCTCTAGGTGAGCCATTATGAAAAGCAGCTGGATGAGACAAAAGCCCACTGGGAAAAGGAGCAGGAGGATATGAGGCAGAAGTACGCTGAGGAGATGAATGTCATGGAAAAGCAGATCACTGGCCTTAAAAATCAAATAGCAGAGCTGCAGGGAGAGGCGGCAGCACTCAGAGAACAGCAGGAAAAGCTCGACTGTAAATACAATGAGGAGAAAAACAAATTACAGATGCATTTCAATGAGGAAAAAGCCAGTCTGCAGGAACTGCTGAGGCAGGAGCATGAAGATGATGTCAGGGCCAGACTGGAGCAGGTGAATGAGAAGTTCAGGCAGGAACGGGAGGAGCTGATCCAAAACAGTGTCTGGGTGGAAGAAAAGATGAGAGTTCTGGTGCAGACACTGCAGGAGGAGAAGGGGGAGCTGGAACGCGGCTTCCACGAGCAGGTGAAGAGGCTGGCAGAGGTGCACGCCCTGGAGAAGGAGGAGCTGCAGGAAGAGCTGCTGAGGAAGCACGAGCAGGAGCTGGAGGAGGAAAGGTGAGTGTCACCTCAGGTGGGGACAGTGCTGGAGCGTGGTGAGCGGGGTGAGCCTAGAGCAGAAGCACTTCCCTGATGTGTAATTCCGAGTGTCCTGACTGTACAGTGCTGTTCCTGCTCTGTTCTGCAGCACTGGGCTCCTCTCTGGGGCTTTTTCTCCTCTGACCTTTCTCAAGCAGATATCTGGATTCATTTTTAGCTCGCCCAGAGGCAACAGTAGTGTTAAAGCATAACCAGGCGTGATTAACTCGAGCTCTGTTCGGGATCCCTGTGCTCCACAAATCCCTGCTTGGTCCTTTTAAAACTTGTGGGTTTGCAGAGTTTCTTTGCTGAAGAAGGAAAGGGGTGGCTGGGAAGTGCTTTTAGCCAACATCGAGTGTCAAAAGAAACTGACACCATCCTGGGGTGATGGGGGTGAGAGTATTTGTCCCCCCCCAAAATCTGAGCACAGGAACTGATGGGCACGTATTGCACGTGAAACCTTTTCTGAGGACATTTCATGAGTTGTTACACTTTTCCAAGGCAGTTTTTCTTTCTGCAGTTTCACCAAATTACCTCAAATTTAATTTATGGCTTCCAGAAACACCCATCCAATAGTCAGTGGAAAAAAAAAAAAAAAAGTAAATTTCCAACTTGTTTTATTCAGCCTAAAAAGCCACTTTAATCTCTGAGGTAGTTTAGTAATATCTTATGTTAACCATGTCTAGGAAAAAAATGGCAAGTGACTATAAGAGAAGAGCATCTCATGCACAAACTCAGTTTTCTGTGGACACACAAACACTTCTGAATAAATATGAAGAAACCCTCCAGAGTCTGGCAGGACGTTACCAGCGAGAGCTGCAGGAACTTGCTGAGCAGCAAAGAGAGGAGAAATCCCAGTGGGAGTTTGAAAGGGATGAAATTGCTCAGGAGGCCGCCGAAGCCCATGAGCAGCTGAAGGAAAGCTTGGCAAGTGAAAAGGCTGTTTCTTCTGCCCTGACCCAGGAGAAGGATCTCCTGGAGAAGAATTTCAAGGAAGAAGTGAACAAGCTGGTGTGTGAGAGGGAGCAGCTGGAGAAGGAGCTGCAGGAGCTGAGGAATGCTGCCCAGGAGCAAGAGGAAAAGCTGAATGAGAAAATAGCCCAACTCCAAAATGACCATAAAAAAGAGCTGAAGGAGAAAGACGAACAAATATCCACAGTGGAAGAAAATGGGAAGCTGGTCAGGGAAAAGCTGGAGAGACTGGACAGTGAGTATAAGCGAGAGAAAGAAGAGCTCAATTCCAAACTTCTTGCTTTGGAGAGTTTAAACAAAAGAATTTGTGAGAGAGCAGAGACAGAAAAGGCCGAGATGAGTTTGGAAATCTCAGACCTCCGAGGGAAAATACAGAAATTGCAGTGGGAAACGCGGAGTTTTTCTGCCCTGCAGAGCCATTACAGGGTCCTGGAGAGTGAGTATGCAAAAGCCAAGAGCCAAATCGCTGCTTTTCCTGGTGCAGCTCCTCTGGGAGAGGATGGGGACGTTCTCCAAAACCTGCAGAAGGTGCACGAGCAGGCAGTGAAGGAGAATGTCAGGATGGCTGCCCAGATCCTGAGGCTGCAGCACCGGCTGGAAGCGGCGGAGCGGGAGCCCCTGCAACCCCCCAGTCCTGGCTGCTCCCACTCTGGCTCAGAACCCGAGGAGATTGATCCCAGTTTTGAAGGGTTGCCCAGTGATTGTCAAGATGTAGCCATGGGAGCAGATTTCAGTGTCCTTCCACCTTTGGAGGCTGATACTACAGACCTGGAAGGAATGTCGGAGATGGATTTGGATTTGGAGGAGGGATGTGTGAAAGGCAGAGCTGGTGGCCACCCTGAGGCACAGGGGTGTTGGATCCAAGGAAGTCAAGCAGCTCTGGGTGCTGATGGCAACCAGGACTGTGGCAAGAACCAAGAGCTCCTTTCTTGGGTGCCTCTGCTGCCAAAAAAGAGAGATCTGGAGAAAGTTCCCGGGCCAAAAACGCTACCCAGCGGTGTCAGACAGCAGAAGGTTTGTCTGCTAAATCACAGAATAGCTCCCAAAAATAAAGGGTTTGTTTCTGATGCTTTGAAGCTGCAGGTGGAGCTGGAGAAGGCTGAAGAACTGAGTGAAGCCTCTCTCCTGCTGGATCACACTCCTGGGGCAGCAAATGGTGACCTGAAGAGCGTAATAGCTCAGCTTTGGGAAAGGGTGGAAGAGCTGGAAGACAGATCCGTGGCACAGGCTGAACTTCTGTTGCTACAAGAAGAAATTCAGGTAGAAAATGAGGATCTGAAAGCTGAAATGATACAGTTAATTGAAAAAAATAAAGTGCTGGAAGACAACCTGCGTAGGCTGAGAAGGCTTCGTTGTGAACAAGAAGAAAGCGAGGTGGAAAGTGAGGTGGAAAACACCAAGTTCCTCCAGAAAGTTAAAGAACTGGAAGATGTTAAAGAACTGGAAGATGTCCAAGAAAGAGCTGCTCAAGGAAACACAGATGGGCCCAGTGGCACGAGAGGTGGGAAGCTGGAAGAACATCCCACCCCATTTACAGGCCAGCAGGACAGGAATGCCCAAAGTGACGGCGCGGTGACAGAAGTGGGAAAAGCAGGAATGAAAGAGCCCAACCCAAAGGTGAAGGAGAAAGCCCTGGGCCACCCAGAGGCAGAGGAGAGGAAGGCAGTGACCCAGGGCTTGCAGAGCACGTGCACTGAGCTGCAGCAGAAGGTTGACCTGCTGAGGTAACGTAACCCAACGTTAGCCACTAACCCAGCGCTGCCTTGGCTGCTCCTTTAACCACCGTAGTTTAACTCTGACTTAACTCTTGAGTAGCAAACAGTGCCATGGACTCCTAACTCCTCTAATCGTGGATACAGACCACTGGGATAAATGACTGTGTGTGACTTACTCCTCTCTGTGCCCGCCACCTAAAGCAGGAGCACCTGCCAGCTGTCCTGTCTGTGGATGTCACCGTCGCAGCGTGCAGCTCGTGGTCCAGCACAAACCCCATTGTTATTCCCGTGTCCAAAATCCATGGTAACACTTCTGGAGTGCTTCGTAGCTCTTACTAATATCACTTCACTCAGTTTGTTCCCTTCCAGAGCTGAATGTTGCTCGCAAGGCTAAAATTGCTCCTGTTTCTCCTCAGGGTTTTGGTTAACGCTATAGAATTATGGGAATTTGAAATGCTGAAAGTGCTTCTATTTTTCTTGGTATTTAAGTTAATATTAGAGAATTATAGGGACCTTTTTTTTCCCAGTTAGGAACCCCCTCAGGAGTGTGATACGGTAAATGTAGTTATAAAACATATATTCATTATATTATATTCATCGTAGGTTTTACCTACTTGTTTTTAACTGCTGTATTTCAGCAAGATTTCTTTTTTTTTTTTTATGGATAAAGTGGTTACAAGTGGTTTAATTATTGTTCAGCACTGGCTTCCTGCAGGAAATTGTTCTTTCAGGTGTCCCACCATGGCTAAGTTATTTCTGTGCAGTCGCCTGAGGACAGAAAAGGCACTTTCCAACCGTGCTGTTCCCAGAATTCTGAATTCCAGTTGAGGAAACAGCTCACTCTCCTGGCAATCTGCATATTGTGCTGTTAAGTTTAAGGACTGAAAGAGATGTAGAATATTAGTGTGAAACTTTAGATTTTTAACTCACTTGAGCTGTACAAAAATAAGCCCAAAACCCCAGGTTTTTTTTAAAGTTCGTTGTGAAAATTTGAGGTTTTTTGAACAAACTGGGGAGCGCTCTTGCTAAATTCATGTAAAATATAAATACACCGTTTATACATAAAACAAGGCAATTGTAGCTTTGTTTTTGAAGCATTACAGGTAGCTCTGACTTGTGGGACTTTCTTCCTCCCCAGATGTCCTACAGGAACTGTTCTCACTTGTCTCCTGTCTCTGCCACAGGTGTGAGGCCGAGAAGCTCCGCGAGGAAAACGCCGTCCTGAAAAACGAAGTGACTTTATTAAATGAGGAAGGGAGCGCTTCCAGCCTGAAACTGAGGGAGCTAAATGGATCCAGGGAAGAAATGAGGTGAGAACTCCATGGGGAGTTTACCCTGTGATGCCTTCAGGCTGTTGCTGTGGCTCAGCCAGGATGGGTTCATCCCTTCTCTCCAAGCTCCTTCGTGTGTTAGGTGCTGTACAAATCCAGAATGGGGTTATTTCATGGTGCTGCTGGAAATCCAGCAGGCTGACAGGTTATTCCTCATCCTTTTCCCTGCCCCAGCTTGTCCTGCCCATTCCCAGAGCCAGGCAGGGGTTTAGCTGTAGGCACTGAGGTGACCCAGTAACACACAGGAGCTGACCTGATGGAATTATTTGTGCTTCAGCAAAGGCAGGGAGAGGCTCCTCTGACAGATTATTCCAGTGCTTGGGTCTTTGGCAAGTGCAGAACCATCCGTGATCCTGGGATTATTCTTCCCCGCTAGAAAAGGCCCACTTGAGGCACCTCGAGAGGCTGAGCACTTGCCAAGTTGATGCAGAACAAGGATGCTGAGCAGTAAATAAATAAATAAATGTCCACAATTACCGTTTCTGGTGATGTTAAAAAAAACCAGCCCATTTTTGGGATCATTAAGGGTGGAAAAGACCTCCAAGATCATCAAGTCCAACCATTAACCCAGCACTGCCGAGGCCACCACTGAGCTGTGTCCCCAAGTGCCACATCCTGTGGCTTTTAAATCCCTCAGGGATGGGGACTCCACCACTGTGCCAGGGCTGGACAACCCTTTCCATGAAGGAATCTTTCCTAATATCCAATCTAAACCTCTCCTGGCACAACTTGAGGTGATGTCCTCCTGTCCAATCTTGCAGTTGTGTATATTAATAATTGATTTTAATGCTGATGAGCTTTCATTTTTCCACAGGCAGAAGATAGAGGCTGTGAGAAAGGAGAAAGTGGCTGTGCAGAAGATGGTTGACAACCTGAAAAAGCAGGTGTGTGGCCTGAGCCCAGAACCTTCTCTGCAGAAATCATCACTGTTATCAAAGCTGTTTCTTGGATGGTCACAAAGGCAACAGAAAATGAGCATTTTATAAATTTAAACTTTTTGATAACTGTTGTATTGCCTCTTTGGGGTTGATTTGAGGCTTGCTTGACCTGCTCATAAGACAACAGCTGTAATTGTCCAGCTTACAGGCTTGAGAGCACTTTCCACAGTCAACCTGGAAAGTTTATTTTGTAGAAATATTAAGTTTAAATCTTTTTTTTTTTTTTTGTAGTTTTTGTGTGATTCTCTGCAGTAGCCCATGGGAAGTAGAGATTGTGATTCAACCTCTACTCATTTCCCAGCTGGCTGGGTCTGGGAATGCTCCCAGTTGTATCCATGTGGCTGCTACTTTTATTTTAGGGGGTGGCTTGTTATGCTGGGTGAAATAGAAGGTTTGAGTAGCTTTTACATTCAAGTCATCTTGGTATTGCTTAGGAAAATACTTGCTCAGAATAATCTTCTGGATAACCCTCAAAATCCACAACAGCATGGCAAGATGTGGTGTGTTGGGTGATTGATATGACTGATCTAATTAAGGCCAATTATGACAAATTAACTGGTTGGAGTGAGATTTGTCAGATCTTTAATCACCTTCATAGAAAGGAAATACCCAAAATCTCATTCCCGGTGTAAAATCGCTGCTGTCCCCACTCAGGTGGCAGATCTGAAGACCAGGAACCAACAGCTGGACTCTGAGAATACAGAACTCAGCCAGAGGAACTCCAAAAACCAAGCAGATGTGCAGGATCTCAATCAACAGCTGGCAAGGGTGCTCAAGCAAAAGGAAAGGGAAGAGGGAAAGTGTACCCTGGAGGAATGGGAAAAGGAGAGGCTGCTACTGAAAGAGGAACTGGAAAACTGCAAAGCAGAGGTACAGGATTTGATGTGACAGTTGGACTTGAGGTGCTCTGGAATTGGCATCCCTGTCCTGGGATGTGCATGGGATTTCAAAGCTGGGCTTTGCTAAGTGCTGGTTTAAACACAGCAGCAGCCAAAAGCCAGGAAGGAAAAATGTGCAGGTTTGTCTTGAAAACACAGCTTAGTGATGCCAAATATTCCCTCCACTAAGCAGTGGCTGCAGCATCCTCTGCTTAAACTTTGGGTACTCTGTGAATCTCCTAAGTTGAAATCTGAGCCTTTTCTTTTTTGCAGTCATCAAATATGGTGTCGTCTTTGGAGATGGAGGTGTCAAAAATGAAGGTTCAAGCTCATCTCCTGGAGCAGGAGAACCACATCCTCAAGCAGGAGCTGGAGAAGACAAAGCAGGTGTGGCATCCTACTGCCCAGAGGAGCTGTGGCTGTCCCTGGATCCCTGGAAGTGTCCAAGGCCAGGCTGGACAGGGCTTGGAGCAACCTGGGCTAGTGGAAGGTGTCCCTGCCCATGGCAGGGGTTGAGACTGGGTGGGCTTTAAGGTCCCTTCCAACCCAAACCCTTCTGGGATTCTATTTGAGTGCCATCAGATTAATTTTCACCATCTCTTAATGGATGAAAATTAAGAGATGGAAATAGTTAATTTCTTTAAAGAAAGATCATAAAAGTAAGGGAACGTAACTCCCCTTGAAACAGTTCCCAGGTGCAATGCACAATTCTTCAAGTAAGGTTGGAGTCACTTGGACTTTGCCAGAAGATTTTCGGGAATAGTGGATCTACAAAGAGAAGCTTTGGTCAAGATAAAGATTTAAAGCTCTAATCAAGGAATAGACAGAGCAAATGGGATCCACAGGAGAACATTTCCCTGTGTAATGGGAGATATAAACAATATTAGCTCCATTTAAGGAGTCAGCTCTTCCAGCATGTCCTGTCAGGGAGAATTCCTGTTGCTAAACCCATCTGGAGATATCAGAGTCTCACAATGTCTGAGGGTAATTTCCTGGAGAGCTCAGTTATCTCCTGTACAAGCACAGTTCAATTGGCTGTAAATATATGCTAATAAACACAGATAATGAAGGCTTCAAATGAGTCAGTTCCCTGATTAGGGCTCCACAAAGTCATTTTCTGCTCAGTGGAAAACACTCAGTTGAGGCACCCAGTGCTCAGGGTAGATAATGGTCTTAAAAAGCCAAAGCAGCTGAGGCCTATTCAGAAAGGAGTGGATTGTGGCTGGAGTGTAATTACAGGCAGGAGATGGGATGAGGAAAGGCAGTGATAAAGCACTGGGTCAGCTGGGAAAAGGATTGGAAGTCAGTGCAGTGGTTTTCCCTCTGTGGGTTTATACAGGGTGATTTAGATGGGATTTTATGGAAAAATCCTTCCCTGTGAGGGTGGGGGGAGGCCCTGGCACAGGCTGCTCCCAGAAACTGTGGCTGTCCCATCCTTGGAAGTGTCCAAGGACAGCTTGGACGGGGCTTGGAGCAACCTGGGATAGTGGAAGGTGTCCCTGCTTATTCCAGAGGGATTGGAACTTGATGAACTTTAAAGGTCCCTTCCAACCCAAACCATTCTGGCATCCCGTGATTTTCATGCCAAGTTTTGCAACAGCACAGAAATGCAACTGTGAGGGGTTTGTTTCCCACAGCTGCCCAGATGTCCTGATCTCTCTGACCTTCAAAATGAAGTTTCAAGTTTAATGACTAAAAATGAAAAACTGCAGCAAGAGAAAGAAGCCCTGAGTGAGGAACTGAACAGATGTGTTGAGAAGGTAAGAAAAAACTGCAAATCCCCATCACTGCGTGCTGTTAAAATTCTTGTATCTTTATCTGTGTCACCATAACCTGTAAAACGTCTGTGGATATATTTTTCCTTAGCCTCAAGCCAGATAAAAGCTTAATTGCCACTGCCTGGTTTTTATTCCAAGCTGGTCTTAGAGAGGAAAGCTTAAATTCTGGAGCCCAGCTTTACTGTGATTTGATTATGTAGAAAATTCCAAACATTGCAAGGAAGAGAGGTCTGGATATAAATACTGCAGCAGGACAAGGAAGGCAGTGTTCTTGGACTTTCATTGCATCTCTGACTTACTGTAACTCTTGAATTTGAGCAGAGGAGTCTGCACACTGTAAATAATAATTCCATTGTGTGGAAATTCAGGGAGCTGAGGGGCTTTTTGCTTTCCTGCGTTTTCCTTCCTTCCTTCCTTCACTTTAACTCCCTCTAGGGTAAGCCTCAAAGTCAAAGTGAGTCCAAAAAAATTCCTGAATGAGGATTCCTGATGTAATCTCATTGCAGGTAGCTCAAGTCAGCTGCTTGGAGAGTGCAATCAGCAGCTTGAAGCAGGAGCAGAAATCCTGGGAGCAGCAGAGTCAGGCACTGAAAGCTCAGCTCTCCGTCTCCCAGGACAAGGTATAAAGCAGGGATTTATCTTATAACCCTGGATAAAAGCATTTTGAGCATTTCTTGTAGTGCTTTTTCTCATTAAAGCCCTCTTTTGATGCCATGCAGCTGAGATTGGCTGCTTTGAGGGGCTTTCAAAGTGATGTGCTTAAAGGACAAAAGGAAACTTGTTAAACACCATGAGGGAGTTTTTCTCCCCAAAAGCAAGCAATGCTGTTTTGCATCTACAGCCAAGTTACTTTTGCCAATTCCCTCTGCCTGGTGCAGGAATTTAGGATGGAATTTCCCTCCTAAAATGCTGCAGAGACTCTGCTCTTGCTCCTCTGTCCTGGTGCAGGCTCATCCTTCCCCAGGCAGGGATGGGATCAAGTGGTTCCCTGCTTGGCTGAGCATTCCTGGAGTTTCTCCTTGGCCATGGGCTGCCAGGAAGAATAAATAATTCAAGGGAAAGCTTCTTCCCAGCATATCACAATAAATGCTCAGGGCTGGAAGATGTTTCTGGTGAATGCAGCGCTGTGGCTCTGTTCAAAGTGGGTGGCTGTGAGCTTGGAACAGAAAGTTGGAAAATTATTCAGAATTATAGAGTTTTAAGGTTGGAAAATCCCTCTAAGATTGAGTCCAGCCATTCCCCCCGCACTGCCCAGGCCACCACTGCCCCATGTCCCCAAGTGCCACATCCACACAGCTTTTAAATCCCTCCAGGGATGGGGACTCCACCACTGCCCTGGGCAGCTGTGCCAATGCTGGAAAACCCTTTCCATGAGGAAAGTTTCCCTAATATCCAATCTAAACCTCCCCTGGCACAACTTGAGGGTGTTTCCTTATCCTGTCCCTTGTTCCCTGGGAGCAGAGCCTGACCCCCTTCAGCTCCACCCCCCTGTCAGGGAGTTGTAGAGAATAAACTCAATTTACCATTTTCAAAAGGGGGATATGAGCGTTTTAACTTCACTCCTTCCATCAGAAATCCCAAATGCATGGCATACCTGCTCCACACAGGGAATCTTGACCCAGCAAAAGCCAAGCTGTGCTCCTGCTCCTTACAGGTTCAGAGCCTCGACGAAACTCTGCAGAGCACCAACCTCCAAATGTCGCGGCTGGAATCCGACCTGCGGGTGACACAGCAGGAGAAGGAAACTCTGAAACAAGAAATGATGGCATTGCACAAACAGCTGCAGAATGCCAGTGAAAAGGTAGTAAAGGGCTTCAGAGGTCTCAGTAGGTAGCTGTAATTATTGTGTATTGGGTATAATGTGCAGGTTTTAAGCTGATTTTTAAAAACTGTGTTTTAAGTGTTGAATGTAAGCACAGGCAATGATCAGTCCCTCTCCTGAGTCTCCATTCTTCCCTAAAAGAAACCTTTTGCCAATAAAACCCCCAAATCTGTGGACAATGTATTAATTTACACCTATCAACTCTAAAAATTAACCAACTAGTCATTGACAGAGGATCTAATTTTCAGTGCAGCTTGGGTTTGAAAGGTACAGAATTACACCAACCTCTCAGCTAATGGGGATTTGTAACTGAAGGAGGTTGTAGACAGCAGTCTTGGGATTGCTGTTATGAATTCAGCTACTAATTTGGCTTGTTTGCCATGTAATTAAGGAATTTTTAATGTCCACGTGGAAAAGAGGCTGCTTCAGAATTGTACAACAGGAACTAAATTACAGCTATTACTGAATAATATATAATTCTGAGTTCTCTTTGGCTCTAAAGAGAGCATAAATTGCTTTTTTTTTTTTGTGTTGCTGAACTCTGTGCACTCCTTGTGCACACAGCTATTATCCATGATTTTAGCAGGGGGGAAGCACTTGGGCTTTGCACATGGGATTTCTTAAGGGAAAACAGTGAGTGGGCCGGGAGGGAGATGGGAACGCTGCGACTTCGCAGTCTGCAGTTGCTGAAAATCCACCTAAAACCCACCTGAATAGAGCAAATGTCTGCTTCTTTGTTTAAGGCCTAACCCTGCAATTCTGTCTGTCTTAAGAACCGGGTTCTGGAAGTGGCTGTGCCTCCCTCAGGGCTGCAGGACCACTGGGATGAGCTGGAGCAGCCGCCGGAACAGGAGCAGAGGCTGCTCAGGCAGGAGAACGAGAGGCTGCAGAGGGAAGTGCAGAGCACTAAAACAGACCTGGCTCACTCCAGGGAAAAGGTAACCTGGGCAAGAGGACAGATCACAGGAGGGTTGGGAGCTCTGGAGATCACTTATTCCAACCCTCTGCTCAAGCAGGATCATTCAGACCACTCAGCATAGATCACACCCAGGCAGGTTTTGAATATCTCCAGAGAATGAGACTCCACAACACTCTTTTAGGGTATTTCTTTTCTTTAAAAAACAATCCTGGTAATTCTTGTCCAAGATTTCAGTCCAACTTCAAGTTAACAAAAAGATTCTTAATATTCCTAACATTCTTCTTGTGCAATTTCTTGGCTCACAGTATTCAGTGGATTATGGGGAGGAGGAAGGGAAAGAAGGCCAAGATTTCAAAGCAAATATGTCAAAAATACCCCAGAGTTACCCAGAGAAGCTGTGGCTGCCCCTGGATCCCTGGAAATGTCCAAGGCCAGGTTGGACAGGGCTTGGAACAACCTGGGATAGTGGGAGGTGTCCCTGGATGGGATTTAAGGTCCCTTCCAACCCAAACCATCCTGGGATTCTGTGAGTCCAGAATCAACTGGTAACTCGGTATTTTAGATGAGGTGGAATTATCTGGGACATCCTTCCACATTTGTTCATCTCTGATCTCCTCAGATCCGACAGCTGGAATCCACCATCCTTTCCCTAAAGCACCAAAAGCATCAAAGCCAGTCAGGGATTGTCAAAGCCATAGAGCAGGAGAAGCTGAGCTTGAAGAGGGAGTGTGAACAGCTTCAGAAGGAGCTGTCATCTGCAAACAGGAAGGTGAGTTTTGGGTGGCAAATACACAAGGCAGTGCAGTAGCTTCCATCTCTCAGGAGCTCAAGGGATAAGCTGTGACTTTCCTCTTCCACTCTGAGTTTTGTGCTCTTTGCCTCTCACAGATCTGTGTCGCGAGGAGCTGACAGGGCTCTGTGCGTCTGCTGTGAGACAGCTCTTGTAGCAAAGCACTTGTCCAAATACTCCAAAAAACTCTGGTTTTTAGACTTGTCTTGGTATTCAGTGATTCATGAGGGGGGAAAAAAAACGGATAAAATGGGAAATTGCTGCTTATCTAAGGAAACTTCTTGTCTCTGATAGATCAGTCAGATGAATTCTCTTGAACGTGAACTGGAAACCAGCTCAGAAAACGAAGGGCTAAGAAAAAAGCAAGTCAAGCTGGATGATCAGTTGATGGAGGTACTTTATAATCAGAGTTGACTGGGGGGGCTTCATCACTATCTCACTGAATTTATTTTATTTTAAAACAACTCACAGATGTGTAGTAACAGAGAAAACTAACTGACACTAGAAGAATTAACCTCTCCTAATGTTTAACCTCATCTTCCATGACCGAGTTGGGTGGCAAACATCCTTCTCTGGAGCATGTTGTGGTTAATCAAAATTGACATAATTGGCTTCAGATATAAAATCAAATAGGAAAGAAATTTGTTTCTGTACTTGAGGCAAGGTTGACACTTCCCTCTTCCTTCCTAAAACATGTCACCTCAAATTTCCTAACTAGTATTTGTGTGATGCTGCTCTTCATGTAGAAACCTGTTCTTATTTCCTCTGGGAATAATTTGTTGAATTTAAGTCTTATCTACATCATGATGAAATAACAGTTTACACAACTTACTGTCAATTTAAAGGCACGAGTGAAAACTTCAGTTGAGATTCTTCCAAAAGCTGCTGTAAAAGTTCTGCTGGGGATGGATCATGCTAGATATCAAAATTTAGGAGTCCTTGGTTATAGGAATGGGCAACTTAACTGTGTTTAGTGTGTCCCATAAGGTCTGCCCAGACCTCCAAGTTCTCTCTCAGCAGTCTTGCCTAAATTTGATGGCCTGGATTTGAGTTTAAAGCATAATACATTAAAAAAAAAAATCAACAACCTACAATTTTGACTTGTTCCATAAGTCAAAGCATCTTTTAGATGAGGTTTCTATAACCCTTTATAAAAGGCTTCATGTTTTTCGTCAAGGCAGCAAATGGGAGCCATTATGCTGAAAATCCTATGTAATTAGTAATAAAACTGTAAAAACCTCATTAGGAAATAAGAGATTTTGGCAAGTTAATGAAAAGACTATTTATATTCCCTATGCATTTATTTATATCATCCTAATTAAGCTTTGGGAAAATGCCAGGCACTTAAACCCACCAACACCAAGCCTGGGGTTGTGTTTTCTCCTGAAATGTGTATTTCAAACCCGCAGGATTCTGCTCCTCCTGGTAACCCTTTCCCAGCAGGTGTGTGCAACATTCACTCAGTGCTTTGTGACTTCTGACTCTCTCTTCTGTGCCTGTTCTCCTTTTGTCCCTGGCTAACCTGGCTAGAACTCAGTGGTTGGAAGTAGCAGAGAAGGGGGCAGTTCTCTCTCTGAAATAGTGTGCGAAGGTAGAGCAATCATTTTTAATGTACCACCATAGCATGGAGAAAACATTCCTTTTTTTTTTTTTTAAATGGATTTTTTTTTTTCTTTTTATTCCATGCATCTTTTAAGTAAAGAAGCCACCGTTCATTTCAGTGTCAGTTTTGGACAGCTGCACCAGGTTCTTTGTGGTCAGTGTGTGGTGCAGTGTGCTTCTGTACTCCAAGGAGCTGCGTATTCCTAAGGGATTGCCATGAAAATGGAGAGAATTCACCCCACTGCATTCCAAAAGAATTAAAATTGGAAGTGAGGGAATGAAAGGTGGCTTCCTGCTAACCCATTGACTGTGAAGCTTGAAGGTGTTTGCATATTTACCTCTGGTGCCTGCATGCTTTTCCACCAGATTGTCCAATGTTTCCTTAATTTAATTAATTTCTGATCCCCTTTGGCATCATCCTGATAGTTTAGCAAGTTCATGATTGTTCCATTTTCTTCCACAGAGGAATACAGCAGGGCTTATATTGTTTCCATTGTTGTTTCATTAGTATTTATTTTTAAGATGCTGTTAACACTAATTGACTGTTGCCTCATTAGTTACTCGTGTGCTTCACAACGTGACAGGAACCCTGAAAGAAATCCCACCAAAAGCTCATTATTTTCACTGTTAATATTGTCAGGAAAAGCACAACTCCTTTACAGACAAAGAGGACCCCTAAACAGCTTTAAAAAGTACAAATAGTTTTATTTTGAAGTATTTATAAAGCTATTTGCTGTTTACCTGGACCAGCAGAGGACAGAGATAGTAACAGGGCCCAGAAGAGCTGCACCATTGTGAAAAATATTTACAGTTAGAGATGAAGTCAATAACTGAAATATTTATTCCAAATTGATCATTTTGCCACTTGTGAAAGGAAATTAAAATCACTTTTGAAAGGAAAATTAAAACCACCAAGATAATTCATTACACCTTTTCCTAAGGGAACAGAGTAATGGTTTTGAGATAACAGGTGACAATTTATGGTGTGGTCAGCTGGCGACCTTTGTGGGTAGAAATTATTAATGTTACACAAATTCCAGCTGCAGATGAGTTTGTCTGAACCGTCAGGGACTTTTACTGTCCAGTTCTGGTCCTTTTTAGTATAATTAACTCTTCCAGCTGTGAGTTACTTAGCTGGGTTTTGCTTTAGTCTGGAAAAATTCTGAATTATTTCACGTGACTGTCTTAGCTCTTAATATCCCCACAGTTACGAGTGAACATTAGGAAAGATTTATAGGGTTTTAAATACTGAATTCTGAGTGTAATATAATCAGAGATAAATGTTCTCTCTCCCTCCTAAAGGCTAGAAACAATCAGCACAACTTCCAAGCCTTCCCCTTCAAACGGGAAATGGGGAATGGGAAATTGGAAATGGGAAATTACTCTTACTTAAATAAGCTCGCCATAGGCCAACTAAACTTTGATAGGAATTCATCCAAAATTCCATGATTTTTTTAATAATTCAGGCCCGAAATGCTGAATCAAAGCCCAGCTCCCTTTAGACTTCAGCGCTGCATGTGCAAATCCATCCTTTTTCATTGGGGAAAAGCTGCCTGTTCACCTTCCATCAGCCAGTCCAGGCTCATTTCTCTGGCACACGGGAAATCCCAGAGGGAGCTGCTGCCTGGAGCAGCCCTGGCAGAGGGAGCAGGTGCTGATGGCTGGGATTTTGCCTCCCCCAGATGCTGCAGGCCGGCGGGATGCGTAGCCAGAGCCCGCGCTCCCGGGAGCTCCCGCAGCAGGGCTGTGCCGCGGTGCCCAGGGAGCAGCTCCTGCAGCTCCAGCAGCAGCTGCTCCAGGCAGAGAGGAGGAGTCAGCACCTCCAGGAAGAGCTCGAGAGCAGACCCTCGGGGACAAACATGCAGCAGGTAAGGCCCACCTTAAAAAATTTTTCACTTTCAAGGGTTTGGTTTAGTTGTTTTGGGTTTTTTTTTTTTGTTTTTTTTATTCGGAGGAGATCCGTTCTCTGTTTATGCCAGTTCAGAAATTCAACTTCATCCCAGCAAGGGTTTGTGCAAAAGATGCTGTTTGGCATGGTTAGCCTGAGCCAGAGCTTCGTTTGGAAGTCCTAATTTTTTTGAGATCAGACCACTCCCATCCACATTTAACTGGCTTTTCTCCTGCTGCTCCATGTGCAGTAAGTGTTTGTAGGGCTTTTTTTTGGTTGTTGTTTCTTTACCTGATGTCCACGTCTGGAGCTGTTGTTTTTAAAATGCACCACAGGCATCCATCACATCAAATCCTGGTTTGGGCTGTTGCTGTCCCACGGAGTTGTGTCACTTGTAGCAGAGCAGAACACAAATTTAACCTTTTTATAAGGTCAATCTTCCTGATTTGGCCACGAGACAAGACACTGGGGCTGTTGTACAGAAACTTCAACACTGGCATTTCTGAGGGAAAAGCAATTCCAAGGAAGATTAATTCATCCACTGCCCATGTTGGGCAGGGTCACTTTCAGAGTTGTTTTGATTTTTTTACCTTGTAAAACTGAATTATAGGCAATAGAAGGGTTTGTATCTCCCATATAAAAATGGCCATATGATCCTTTTCTTCAAAAAGTAATTGGATCTCTGAATCTCTAAAGCTTTGGCTCAGGCCATAGGTCTTAAAAGAATGTTACAACTCTATCTTAGGAGAAAAGATAAAGCTCTAAATAACCTAAATGTATATTTAGTATTTTATCTATTTTAGATTTATTAAGATTATATATTTATTTAGATTTATACTTAGATAAATAAATGAGATAAAATACTGTTAGCTACTTATTCATGTGTTAGCAGGAAAAAAAATTTGTTTTTTTAAAATATAATATTAAAGATAATATTTTAAAAAATAAAAATAAATCTTATATAAATACCATATATAATATTTAAAAAAATATTACCCCTCTTATATTTTAAATTTAGATTGCATTTATACTTTAAAATAATACCTTAAAATAATAATAATAAGATCAAGACTTTGAAGCTCAAAAATCTCTGAACATGGTAACAGGATATTCCAGAAAAAAAGGTATTATGGAGGGAGAGTATAGGCAGTAACCAGTTTTTGAAGTATCCAAAACTTGGAGTAAAAATTCTTTTTTAAGAAAGGCAGAAGATCAAAATGTTTCTTATAAAAATTTAAAAAACTTCAAAGCAAACAACTCAAGGTTCAGTAGAAATAAATGGATTTTCAGGTTCCTTTTCAGAAGTGCATCACCACAGGCTGATGTACTTGGTCCCGTTCCAGGGAGAGCAAAATGTGCAGTTTAATTTAGAAATCAATCAAAGCCACATTGCAGCAGGGGCAGCTGCAGATGAATGTGCTGGGGTTGCATTAGGAGTGATGATGACTTTGGAATTTGGCTTTTGAAACAATCTGCAAACGAGTCCCATCCTGGAACTTGGAGTTCTAGAGATGAATGGCTCCTGCATTTCCTGGAAAAGCTTTGTGAATTTAAAAATACTTAAAAAGGCTTTGCAAATATTTGCTGTCAGTGCATTAATGCACTTAATCTTTTTTTTTTTTTTTCCTTTAAGTGAGTGGATATTCTGGTTTATATCATCCCTTTTTTTATAGACTTGGCTAGATAACTTTCTAAATCATTATTAAAAACTTGCAGTTATAAACAAAGCCAGATTTAATTTCAGTTTGTCTCCACTTTGCTGCTTCTTGGAAGCACCTCCTGCTTTAATCTCTCTGTTGATTTTTTTCTTTGCCATCCTGGTTTTTAGGGTTTAACATTTAGTTGAGCTCATGTCCCTTTTAATGTCCCCTTTAGCACCCTGAAAACTTGCATCCTAATCCCTCTCCATCATCTTTTCACCAGTGAGTACAAGGTCAGGTTATCTCCATGCTTTCTGTGTAAAATTAATCATTTCATTCTGCTGCTGCTTTGCATTTTGCAGCTTTCTTAGATCCTGTGTAATGAGGTATCCAAAGTTATCCCCCCCCCTTTTTTTTTTCAAATGGAATTATTTTGTGTTTATCCTGCTTTGCAGTTTTCATTGCTTTTTGATCCTGGTTGTCTGTGGTTTTTCCATTCATTTTACAGTCAGTCCTGAGTTATTTTCATCCAAAGGCTGATGTTACATGTTTAAATTTCATTAAATTAAATTAAAACTTCTGAGCTGTTTCTGCTGTGTTAACCTGTCTGGACTCTTCTGAATTCCCAGTGACTCTTTCTGCTGTGCCCAGTGCTGTGATTACCTCATATTCCTTGCTCAATAATTAAATTTGGGAGCCTGTTAATGACCCACTATTTCCCAAAGTTTGCCTGGAACTGACTAATATTTGAGTTGTTCAACTCCCCCTTTGTACAGCTCTTTATTTCAAATTTCATATCACCAGCTGCTTGTTTACTCTGAGGGAGAAACAACAAGGTTTGAGATAGAAATGCCAAGTTTTCAAAGGAGAAACAGTTGGGCTACATTTTTCCCAAATGCTTGAGATTTTATATATAATAAATGAGATTTTTCTGTTCTATATGAGATTTTTAGAGAGAAAGAAGAGATGATTTCCTCTAAAAATCCTTGCTAACTTAATCACTGCCACTGAGCTTTTAAAAACCAGGGATGAGAGTCTTTAGATGTAGAAAACACCCCCTCAATCTCCCAGCTGTGTAGTGCTAATCCTCATATTTACAGATCTATAAAATAAGATATTCTGCATGTTTTTTCTCTCTGTGCGTGTGTATTTTTTTTTTCTGTCCCGTGTTGCTTGCTTTGCTTGTATTGGTGATTTTTTTTATTTTTTTTTTGCTTGAAGTGTACATGTTTTGAAGAAAAACCTGGATATCAGGGTGAAGTATTCCCACTTGCCTTCTTTCTCTAGGCCTTGCTACCGGAGCAGCGAGCAGTGCATGCAGATTCCTACCGGAGGATCGGGCACCTCTGACACCTCTGGCTGCTTTTGATCCCATTCCTTTTCCATGATAAACACACACAAACACATGAACTGGCATAAGCTGAGAAACTTGAGGATCAAATTCTTTTTTTTTCCTTTTTTTTTCCTCTTTTTTTTCCTTTTTTTTCCTTTTTTTTCCTTTTTTTTTCCTTTTTTTTCCTTTTTTTTCCTTTTTTTCCTTTTTTTCCTTTTTTTCCTTTTTTTCTTTTTTTTCCTTTTTTTCCTTTTTTTCCTTTTTTTCCTTTTTTTTCTTTTTTTCCTTTTCTTTCCTTTTTTCGTTTTTTTTTTTTTT
>VWZW01006107.1:0-21962 GCA_013397115.1 Edolisoma coerulescens | reverse complement strand
CCTCACTCTGTTATCCCGGGATTCCTGTTATCCTGGGATTTCTGCTCTCCCGGGCTCCAGCGGCTCCGTGAGGGGCTGCGCCCTCCCCTCCGCGCGGGGGCGCTGTGGCCGCGCCCCCNCCGGAGGGCGGCGGCCGCCGCCTTCCCACAACGCCCCGCGCGCCCGCCGCGTCCCCTCAGCGACCCCCGGCCCGGCCCGATCCCGATCGCAACCCCAACCCCAGCCCCGCTCCTGGTCCCGGCCCGACCCCCGGGGGCGGCCGGACCCCCCCGCCCTGCGGAGCGGGGAGCGGCGCCGGGCATGCGGGCGGTGGCAGCGGGCCGGGAGGTGGGATGCTGTCGCGGAAGAAGACGCGGACGGAGCTCTCCAAGCCGGGCGAGGTGCAGGGGAAGTACGTGAAGAAGGAGACGAGCCCGCTGCTGCGGAGTGAGTGTCGGGGGGAGCGGGCGACACCGGCGCGGGGCTCCGGGGGGCCCGGCCCGAGGCCTTTGTGCGCGGCCGGTGCGGCTCCGGCGGGCCCCGGAGCTGCGCGGCCTTGGCGGGGTGAGGGCTGTGAGGGGGCGTTATCCCTGTGGGTGCATGGGGGGGGTTATTTCTCCCTGTAAATGTGTTTGTTTAATCCTGTTGTGAGCCCCGGGAGATGACGGAGGGAAGTTAAAACTGAAAGGAAGCCCGCGTTTCAAAGCCAGCCCTGCACGCGTTTTCCCGCCGGGTGCTCAGCGCACGCAAACTCGGTGGTTTGTGTGATTTTCTCGGTCCTCGCTTCCTCAGTTTTGGCAGGCCGGGGTTCACACGGTCTCCAGGCATTGTTTTTACGTGAACCGAAGAGATCGCAGGGTCTCCAAGGATGGGGCTTGGAGCAGCCTGGGATAGTGGAAGGTGTCCCCGTGGCACGGCTTGGAGCTGGGTGAGCTTCAAGGCCCCTTTCCAACCCAAACCATTCTGCGATTCCATGACTCCGTGACGCTCTGTTTCCAGAATGGAGCGGTTGTTCTCCCGGTCTGGGCACTGTGGAATGAGATAACTGTCCCGCCAGGCAGTTGCATAAAATCCCTGCGGAAGCGAACGCTCCAGGTCCTATCCATGACTCAGCCTGGTGAGGTCACCTGGGATGCGCGGATCTTCCCGTGGCTCGCCTGGCTCTGTGCTCCCAGGGCTGGGCACAACTCCGCGAACACACCCTGAAAGTGCACTTAAATTTGGGTTTGTTGGTCTTTGAAGACAACCCGAGACTGAAATGGGTTTGTTTACACAATAAATAAATAAATAAATAAATAAATAATTGCTGACGCCTTCTGGGGTGCACCCGATTTTAACCATAAGTTGTAAGAGTTTTCATTAATAAAGAGTAATTAATAATAGGCATAAGCTCATTCTAAATGAAAGTTATCATTTACCTGGCGGGAAACTACTTATTTATATCCTGTTGGAAGTAAAAGTAGGGAGAGGAGGAACGTTTCACTGACTGAAGGGAGGGCAGTGAAATTGTGAAGGAGGAAGTGAAATATCTCCATGATAATTTGAGAACTTAACGTCAATGGAATGACAGCATTTTTTCTGGCTGAACTTTGTGACTCTGGGATTAGTAGAGGCAGTGTGAATTCTGTTTCTGTTTCTCTCCCGAATTCCTGTGAGCATTAACATCTTGTCATTCCCAGTTTGTAAGGACAGCGTTCCCAATGAAGTAGTAGCCAGGATATTTGGATTTTCTTGACCCTTCTCATAGAGAGATGCGAACCCTGACTGATGTAGCCACAGCACAGTGTGGGTGGTTTGGTTTTTTTTTTTTCACTTGTGTGGTTTTTTTGATGCATTTGGGGTTGGTTTGTTTATTGTAGCTGTAGTTTTACTGGCAGAACTGCTCTGTCCTGGCACCAGTCTGCTGCTGGTGTGGGGTGTGCTGCTTTCTGCTGCACCAGGACGCTCTGCAGCGTTGCCATCACATTTACATAGGCATTAGAGGTGCCTTAAGTGTGTTCTGCGCATGAATTCCTCAGTTTCAGGGTGTAAATCACCGTGGCTGGTCAGATACTGGATAGGCAGAGTTCTTACTTCTCCTCCGTGCTCTCTGTCAGATCTGATGCCTTCATTTATCCGTCACGGTCCGACCATTCCAAGACGAACTGATATCTGCCCTCCCGACTCCACATCCTCTGCCTACGGCCCGGGGGGAGATGGAATTGTTTCCAGGAACCAGAGCTTCCTGCGAACTCCGGTGCAGAGGCCGCCTCACGAAATAATGAGGCGAGAAAGCAACAGACTGTCTGCACCTTCCTACCTTGCCAGGAGCTTGGCCGAGGTGCCGAGGGAGTACGGCTCCTCCTCGCAGTCCTTCCTCTCCGAAGCCAGTCCCGGGCTGGAGAACGGCGACGCCGGAGCCCGGGGTTATTACTACGATCATTTCTACGAGGCGCAGAGGAGACGTCAGCCGAACGACCGCCTGCACGAGGACTACAGGTATTATGAACACAACAGTGATCTTTTCCAGAGGATGTCCCAGAATCACGGCAGGCACACTTCAGGTAAGGATTTGTTGTTGCTTTTGTTGAAAATACGGTTTTGATGAGAGGTTGGGTGCAGAGGTGTGCGTGGGTGGTCGGGAGCGTGGTTGAGGTGTGTAGGACAGGGCTGCTTTTTCGTGGTATTTCTGGGGTCTGAATAATTAGAATTGAGAGTTTGATCACACATATCCAGAAAGGAAAAACAGACTTAAATCAGGATTATTTTAGTAAGTAAATGGAGTTAGGTCAAGCAAGTTGTGGGTTTTTTAATGCCAGGCATATGTACATCTCCTCTACACACCATATGAATTTTATTTATTGAGGGACATCTCCTATTTTCATGCTGTAGAGAATAACCAACAGCTCTAAATTATACCATTGCAGCGTTATTGTTATTGTTATTATCATTAAATTTTAACTATCATCTTATTATTTAATTTCATTGTTTGAATTTGACCTCAATAATTAAAATAATTACCTATAAATAGTCAAAGGGAGGAGTGACTGCTATGTGTAATTAGCAAATTGGCATCCAATTAATGCTGAAATTGACTTCCTAGTCCTTGCTTCCTTTCTTTTAGCTTTTAAAATTGTTTGTAAATATGCCTGTTCCCCCCTTAGTTTCACTGGAACTTGCCTTTCTTTTCTAAAACAGAACAGCATAAGAAAGAAGAATCCATTAAATATTCCTTTTCTGAAATACTTAATTCTGTATTTGATATTACAAAAACTATGCCCAAGGAGGAGTTTGAAACAAATATTTCAAACCTGTAAATAATGTACCTTCAATATGAAATATGTTGTCACTTATAATCTGTAAACAAAATAGTAATTAGTGTCTAATAAAATAAACCTCCTGTCTAGAAAAATAAACCTGCCAGGAAGAACATCAGCTTTTAATGCTGCTGACCTCGTGTGTGGGATTAGAACCTGTCAGTGCTTTGTGTTTTTTTCAGCACAGAAACACTTCCATGAAAAATGGAAATTTTGAAATATTGGGGTTTAAGGCCTGCTACTTCAGTCCTCCTTTATTTTGCTAAATGTTAATATATCTGATCTGCCTGGATTTTGTGTGCAAACCCTCCACCTCTGCCAGTTGATGCTCATCCAAGACTCATTAAACATTTACCTGGTCCAGGTAACAAGCACCTGGTAGCGTGTGCTGGGATATTTTAGGGGAGGAGAGGCAGGAGGGGAGGATTTCACAAACCAACCCATCAGTTTAACCTTCACAATTACCACAGTGGCTGTGTCTGCTGAGGAGATTTCCAGAAATGGAGCTCTAGCTTGGAAGTGGAGGTTAATATGTCAAATTTTTAAAGGAACTCCACAGCCATATTTTTCTCAATTGTAGCAACATCTTCTTCCTAAGTAGATTTTTTTCCCTGCTGTTTGTTGACCTGTGCTCTCTTAGCCCTGGAAATCGTAAAGGAGCTGCTCCTGTTTGCTTGGTTTTGTCATTCACTCTCATACTTTTACATTTAATAGTTTGAATAAATTCTACCCAGGTTTTGTGATGGGTGAGTATTTAATGTCATGCACTTGTAGGGAGAGACTAAGGTGAGCCTTTAGGTTGCCTTTCCTCCATTTTTTTTCATTTCCATATGAACTCTTAAAGTTCTCTTTTCCTTTTTCTTAAAGAATTATGTGGCCCAAAATAAGAAAATTTTAGATTTTGTTGCTTCCTTCATCTCACCATTAAGCTTCTTTTTATTTGAACCATCCATTGCCTTCAGACCTTCAGTGTTTTCCTTGAGTTACCCAAATCTCTCTGTAATTCCTTCTTTCTTTTTCTTGCATTTCCAGAACACTGAGCCTGTTGCTTTCACTGTCTTTGTCTAAATTACTTTTTCTTTACACATCCCCATTGTTGTTTCTCTTCATTGAGATAATTGATGGCAAAATTGCCTAATGCCTGCAGTTCCAAATGAAAAGTCTGTTTATTAGCTGGAGTTTGTAAATGCTGCCTTCTCCCCTTGCCCTCCTCTCCCACCCTCCCTCTAAAGGTCCCCTTGGTCAGTTCTGGTGTGGTTTGGGTGGATTCCCAAGGAAATGTTGCCTGGTGAGCACAAGGTGTTCCTGCTCTGGTGATATTTCATGGTAGTCCCACTGAGACGATTTTTGGGAAGCTGCAGTCTGGAAGGGAAGAGGTGCCTGTGAATTTCAGCTTTCATTCAAAATCAAGATTCTCCTCTTTGTGATTTGGAGAGAAGTTGGAAACATGTTCTTACTGAGATCTTCAAAGTGTTCAGCCAGGTCTTTAGGGGAGTCCTGTGATTTTTCAGCAGTTGATGTTTTAGCATTGCCGTGTCCTCCCATAGGCATTTCTCCTTCAAGTCATGTTTTCTCTCTCATTGTGATTCACTTCCACCACCTCCTCCTTTCCATATTTTCATTCCATTTGTTTCTAATTAGCAATTCAATGCTGCTGATTTTCCTGACCAGTGTTTTCAGTTGAGATACCTCCTGATTTTGTACGTTTAGCTACCTCTGTGGCATTTCTTAAATTTTTAAATTTTTTTTTAGTTTTTTTTTTTAATTAGTGTCCTTTTCAAACTTTTAATTCTAAGAGACTTTACCTGTCTTTCCTCGCCATCTCTTTCCTCTCTTCTAGGTTAAAGTTTTGGGGAGGTCTGTGGTTGAAGTTATACCTACAGTGTAGATTGGAACTAACTTGTAACCAAGACCTCAGAGTTATTTGTACCTGTGTGAGCGGTAAGCTGAAACATTCTTCTGTGTCTATGAAAATTGCTGAGCTTGAAATCACACTGTAAAGGCACTTTCTGGTGGTGGATTGTGATGAGTTCAATGGGATATCACAGGAGAAAAACAATTCACAGAGAATCCACTGTGCTTTTGGTTCATCTGTTAAGTTGTACCCCTTAAAAATTGCAAACTTGTTTACTATAAGAGCAAAGTAATTACAAATTATGACATGAAACTCATTTAGGGCTGAAATAGCCATATTTTTATTTTTCTGTGTGTACACTTCTCTCATTTTTAAACAAATGGCAGCTCCTGCCCTGTTCTTTTGTGCTGATTTTGCAGTAATTTTGCAGCATAATTCTTGAAGCTTTCAGAGTTCTTCCTGTAATTTTCTATTTGTGAATTTGTGCTTGCTTGGAACGCCCCATTCCCACCAACAAAAGAGGTGCTTGTGCTCAGGAAGTTCCTTCAGCTGCTTTGGAGTGGGTTAGGAAGGCCTGGGACCTGCAGACCTGTCTAAAGAGGGAAACTTTGTTGTTATTTTATTATTACTTACTCCTTTAAAATGAAACAGTTTGTTCATCTTCTCTTCCTGCTCTTCACCCCGCTCTGCTGAGGGGAAGGGAGAGGATTTTGGCATCCTGAAAAAAGGCTCTCAAGACAATTGGGCTAATTAAAGACAAATAATTGTTTTGTAAGATTTGTTCTCCAACACTTGGAAATTTGGGTGAAGCCACTTGTGAGGAGTTCTTGGGCTCTGAAGTTTCTCTGCCAACATAAGGGCATTTTCTATCAAAGTGAGACTTTTTCCTCTGGTTTTTTGCTCTTTCCCCTTTATGCTGGTGGTGGGATTTCTCTGCTGTCCTTCCTCCCTGACAGACTGAAGAACTGCCCTTAGCTGGCCTGGAAATCTTTGCTCCAAAGGGCTTGGACTTCTTTCCAGGCAGGGTGCCCTCAGAATAAACCCCTTTTACTGAGCAGGGAAAGCACTGACATCACTTCCAGTTCCTTTGTTCCATCCCAAAGGAACAACCAAACACAACTTCCTTGAGTGAAGAACTCACTACAGATTGTTCACACTTGTGACTTTATTAGCTTAAATCACATTTTTAAGAGAAGGAACTCCTTGCATTGATAAAGTGCACTGCAATGTGGTGCTCAAAGGTAATTAACTCAAGATCTTAAGTTGAAGATTTTAGAAATGGAAGGAAAATTAAAGCCTCAAATAATTTCAGTATTGATGTTCCTTAAAAGCAACAGCTGAACCAAAAAATACCCCATTATCTAATATATTATATAATAATATAACATTATAACCAGAATTACCAAATGAGGCTTGACGGGCTTTTAAGAGACATTTTGAAAAGGTTTTACAAATGCATAAATTTAAATTAATTGGTTAATCTCCTTGAGATTTGATAGTGCCACTCCAGAGAATGCTCATCCTTAAGGAGAGGAAAGTCGACTTTTGGAAAAAGTGGATAATTTAAGCAACTCTGTTCCTTGGGAAAGGAGGAAGAATGAGGATTTCTTACAGCTAAAGGAGTGTGTGAGCAAGAAAACCCTGAGAGTTACAGTGAACTTGTTCAGTTTATCTTGTGGCAGGGATCACATCCTCCATCCCAGGGAAACCCCAGGTTTTACACTAAATGTTTGTATAAAAACTGCTCAGCTTTTCTATTTGGGATACATCAATCTGGTGCCAGCCCCTAATCCAGGGAATATCCCTGGTGCTTGCAGGAAAATCCTGGGTGGAGCTTGGGGCTGCTGTGAAGATGCTTTAGGGCTCAGACTTTACCTGGAATTTAAATACAGGAGATGTCATTCCTGGCAATTTGCCATGGAAAAGGCAGTGTTCACAGTCCATGGATTTAGGCTGTCTTGGAGCTTTCTTCTTTGGGTTGTGCTTTGGAAAAGGTCACATAGGAATTTATTCTTCCAAGTGTTGTTTGGTTATTGTTGATACTTACAGGTATATATATATATATATAAAAAAAAGTTAATTTTCCTCTTCTCTTACTGTTCAAAACTATAGGAGGAGCTTTTTCCCTTATGTGTGTATCCATTTTCCCACAAAGGAATATCTGAGGTTTATCAGGAAAGCCAACAGACAATTTCTTTTGATCTCTAAAAAATAATTTTATGTGAGAAAATGTCTAAATTGCACTAATTGTTGATTTTCATGCCATAGTGGTTGATGGCTTTAAGGCCCTATCAAAATCAACATCTTAAAACTTCCAGCACAGAGAATATTCCAATATAATCTATGATTTGAGGGAAAAATGGTAGTTACACTATCAGTTTATAAGTCTGGCCTTTGATTTCATGTTCATGGAACACTGTTCAAAGCTGGTAATTTCTACATCTGTATAAATTTATTTGAATAGCTCTGCTATTAGCATGGCTCTGGTATGGTATGGCTCTGCCTCTTCATATATGAAATCAAAATGGCAAAAGGAATGGATAAAATATTGATGGTGTTATTTTTTGTTCTTTGTATCTTGGAAATTAAAAATAAGCTGGCATTGGTAGAACCCACGTGTCAGGAGAACTTGTGGAGCAGAGGATGGCACCTCTTCCAAATGTTGGGAAGCATTAACCTTTACCCCAAGGAGTAAATATAAATATCTATGGATTTGAGGCCAGAATTTAAGGAACACAAGGAACTGTAAGAAAAACACAGGGATGTGCAGGTTTTAACAGTAAACAGAAAAATATGGATTTTTTTCCCCCCCTCAGTCAAGTTTATGTGTTCAGATCTCCTGGCAGTGTTGATTTAACAGTCGCTATTTACCCATCCATGAAATTACAACCCAGAGGTTCAGTTAATTAGGGAAAATCCTGGATTTGTTCATCCCAAGCACAGCATTTTCCAGCAGCTGAAATGTTTTGTCAGTGACATGAAAACCAAACCAGTGACATCACTGTAGCGAGGGGCTGAACCAATTTCCCTGCCCCAGTCCTTCCAAAGGTCAGGAAGCCTCCAGGATGTCTCTTTTCTCTGGAATTAAGGTCTAGGTTGCTCAATCCTAATTAAAGATGGACACAGCCATCAGCTTCCCTTTATAATGCTGACAAAACAGGTAAGTCCTGAAACAAGAGGAAATCCTTTAAGGCCAAACAGTTCAGAACATGACAAGGCTGGAAAAGGATTTATGGATGAGCACAAAGTTTTAAAGAACAGTATTCAGGAGGATGTTTTTTAAGTTATTTTTTATTTGTCCAGTTGTTTTGGAGCCTTCCTGTAACTTTATTTTCAGTTATTGTTACATTTTGTTAGGAAATAGCTCGCCCAGGTTTCAGGCTGTCATTTTAGATGAGAGAGACTCTGCCTTTCCCTTCTCTCAAAAAATAGCCACACAAAAATGTTATTCCTGAAAAAAAGAAGGAGGGGGTGTATTCCTGTCAGTAAATGTGTGTGGGGAGTGATTTCTGACTTCTAAAAAAGTGGGAAAGTGGCTCCCAAATCCCTTCTGCTGGCTACAGGAAATAGTAACACACAAACTCTGGTGATAATGGGATTGAATAGATGCATTTGGTTGGGGGATGAAAAGATAATTGGAATTTCTTTAAAACCAGACAATGTTTAACTGTAGAACTTTAAGGGAAACTACTTAAAATGAATTTGAAAAGAGAGTTGAATTTAGCCCAGCACATCCAGGAGGTAGCAAATTCCCAGGGATGGAAAGGAACCTGCAAAATTCTTGATTGTGTCACTTGGTTTTTGTGGTTGGGTGTCTTGGGGGTGGTTTTTTAATGAGTTTTTTTTACTTGCTCATCTGGCTTTTATTTCACCCAGCTTCCCAAGTGTCCCTGGGAAGGGATGGGAAAGGAGCAGTTTCTGTAGTCATCTCTCACCATCCAGCTGCTAATTTGTAAAACCTCTCTGTGTGGTACAACAAATCACATATTTCAAAGTGCTAGTGAGCAGTCTCTTAAATTTAGTGATAGGTAAATCCCAAATGTGCTCTGTTTCCAGGGAAAAAGTGGGAATTTAATCAGCCACTGATTCCTGTCAGCTCTTGGATCCCAACCCTGCTTGTCCCTCCTCTCTTGTTTTACCTCGTCCTGTTGCTGTTCTTGCCTGGTTCACCTGAAAAGCTTTGTTGGGACTCAGTGATTTTTCTGGATGGTTTTCATTTCTGACTTGAACTAGAAGAAAAGCTGTGGGGTTTTTGGGGGGGGTTTTTTGTGGCTAAATGAAGCAGCTGTAATAATTTATTAACAGAAATGACAATTTCTGTAAATCCTTAACTAACCACCCATCTCCCTTTGTTTTAGGCATCGGGAGAGTTGCTGCTACATCTTTAGGAAACTTAACAAATCATAGTTCTGAAGATTTACCTCTTCCTCCTGGCTGGTCAGTGGACTGGACTATCCGAGGAAGGAAATACTACATAGATCACAACACCAACACAACCCACTGGAGCCACCCCCTGGAGCGGGAGGGGCTCCCCCCGGGCTGGGAGCGCGTGGAATCCGCGGAATTCGGGGTCTACTACGTGGATCACATCAACAAAAGGGCTCAGTACAAACACCCCTGTGCTCCCAGGTCAGCCTCCCCCTTCCCTGCTCTGCCTGGCTTGCTTTGTCCCCTCAGCAAAGTGGAGCTGGGTTTGGATCAACTGCAGAAAATTGTTCTTTTCAGCTTTGCTGGTTGTCAGTGATTTTTAGAAGTTTTGGCTCGTGTTTGTGAAGTTGAGAAGCAGGATAGTGCTCCTCAATCAAACAGAGCAGCTCTTCAGCTGTCAGTAGAAATTGAACTGTAAGCTGAAAAGAAACTTGATCTGATGTTCCTGGAGATGCTCTGAACATCTGAAACATGGATCAAGTCTTGTCTAGAATGAAAAAATTATTTTAGCTACTCGTAATTTTGAGGTAAAATAAAATTAATACACACCAAATCCAATGTTAATTGTTAATACACACCAAATTAACAGTTAATTGTTAATACACACCAAATCTAACTGTTAATACACACCAAATCCAATGTTAATTGTTAATGTGCACCAAATCTAACTGTTAATACACACCAAATCCAATGTTAATTGTTAATGTGTACCAAATTAACAGTTAATTTCTCCTGCTCCATCTATTCTGCTGATACCCAGGAAGAGAAAGTTCTTTAACTTGTGGCACAGAAGATAAATATATGGGGATGTCTTTATATGGAATAACTCTGAGCAGCTGCTGCCTGAATACATCTGTTCTAACATATTAAAAGGTGGATTATATGAATCAGTATTTTTTAAAAACAGCTCCAGTGCTTTGTTGTGCTCTGGTGAGTGGGGCTGAGGTGAATTTCACCAAAACAGCAGCAGCACGTTGCTCAGTGCTGGCCTGCTGAGGCAACACCTCAACGTGAGCTTGCACCAGCAGCCTTTTGCACTGATTAATCTCTGTATAATTTAAGAAATTAATGATTCCAGTGTGCCCAGTGTGCCTGGAGGTGACCCCTTTCCCTGTGCCTTGCAGCGTTCCCCGTTACGATCAGCCGCCCCCCGTGTCCTACCAGCCGCAGCCCGCCGAGAGGAGCCAACCCCTGCTGGTCCCTGCCAACCCCTACCACAGTGCTGAGATCCCTGACTGGCTGCAGGTCTATGCCAGGGCTCCTGTCAAGTGAGATTCTGCCTTTTTTTCTTCTGCATTTCACATTGAAAATGAAAAAAACCAAAAAAAAAGGAATTTCCACAAGTGACAGTAGAGCTGGTGCAGTATCTGGTTTTTAGCTGCATCAGGGCTGTGGCTGACAGCGTGAGGGAGTTGTACCAAATGTTTATCACTTTAATTTGCTTTGTTTCAGGCATTACTTGAAGTGATGACTTCTTGCAGCTCACACAACTTGCAGAAAGCTCTGTCAGAGAGTGAAGGATGTGTTTTGCTTTCAGAGTGTTTACAAGAGCGGTACCACGTGCTCAGAAAATATGTGAAACATTCTGAGGGTGTAACTTCCTCATGTCTCTTTTATTTCTTTTTAAACAGCACAGCTTTTCCTTCACCTTTAAGAATTTTAAATCATAGAATCATGAACTGGTTTGGGTTGGAAGGGAAGTTAAAAACCATCCCATTCCAACCCCTGCCATGGGCAGGGACACCTTCCACTATCCCAGATTGCTCCAAGCCCTGTCCAACCTGGCCTGGAACATTCCAGGGATCCAGGGGCAGCCACAGCTTCTCTGGGCACCCTGTGCCAGGGCCTCCCCCCCCTCCTAATATCCAACCTAAATTTAGCTTTTTCCATCTTAAAGCCATTCTCCCTTGTCCTTCCCTCCATCCCTGGTCCAAAGTCCCTTTCCAGCTCCCTTGGAGCATCTTTAGGCCAAATACAGGCTGACAGCTATATTTCTATTTCTATATTTCTGGTCAAGAAATTGAATTAAAAACTAAGGGGTAATAAAAATCATTTTGTCAAAGAAACTACTACAGGAACAGGGAGTTTCCTCCAAAAAAAAAGGTTTGAGTCAGCATAAAGAAATGAGATTTTCTAATGGGTGCAGCTCTGCAGAACAGTAACACTGAATAGAAAGCAATAAAACCCCCAAATATGGTTTCATAATTATTAAATCATGTACTATTCATAAGGAGAATATGGAGAAACTCAGTTTTACAGCAGCGAGGCCAGTCTGGAATTGCAAATTCAGGCTGAGATGTTCAGTGACTCCCACTAAAAAAAATTCTTTTTTTATTACCCGCTTCTAGTTACTACAATTTGAATGAGTTTTATTACTTCTTGTGACTGCTGGGTTTGCCAGCAGCCCATAAAGATTGAAATTGCCCTAAAATCCCCCAGTGCACTGAGGCTCCAGGGCCACACTTAGTTCCTGTAGGATTTGTTCCCTAGAAATATTTCCAGGTTTTGGCTGCAGCTGCATTTTTTTATTTAGGTCTTTGGCACATCCAGACATTGTAATTTTAAATGCTTCAGCCTGTGTTGTGTGGATTCTTTGGGATATTTGTCTTGAAACTTGAGAAACAAATACAAGACAAATTAAACAATTTATCAGGGATTTCTTTATATCAAGTAGGCTGAGACAGATTTTAAAATTTTTAATTATCAGCACAGTTTTGCACTGAAATAATTTGGTTTCTTTTCTTATGATTTCTTACTTACCCCTGGCACTGTAAATTGATTTAGCTGTAAAGCCCAGTTGTTTTTGTTGAGAAAAGTAGGTAATTGTGGCAAAAATAGGGAATATTAGGGGTTTTTTCAACAAATTTCCCTAGAGGAAAGGAATCAGGGTTAGAAAAAGCCTAATAGAGAGTCAAGTAGGTGTTAGCCAAAATAGCCCCTATTTATAGGAACAAATTCCTGGCTGGGAGGGTGGGCAGGCCCTGGCACAGGGTGCCCAGAGAAGCTGTGGCTGCCCCTGGATCCCTGGCAGTGCCCAAGGCCAGGCTGGGCGGGGCTGGGAGCAGCCTGGGACAGTGGGAGGTGTCCCTGCCCATGGCAGGGGGGGCACTGGATGGGCTTTGGGGGCCCTTCCAACCCAAACCTGTTGAGTATCAAGGAATTTTTGCTCCCTTGAGGAATCCTTTTCCCCTCTCCCAGCATCTCTGGGGTTTTGTTTGGAGAGCCCAAGTGCAGCTCTCGGAGTCTCACGCTGCCGTCAAGACTCCAAACTTGATTTTAACCCTTGGCCCAGCTCTCAGATGGGATGTTTCTCCCCCTTCCAAGTCAGGTATCCCAGTCTGGGAGCTGTTCCCACAGTGGCATGAGGCTGAGGACCCCAAAATTCCTTCCTTGCAGAGATCACATGGTTCAGATTCTTCCCCACCTCTTTTGGAGCCAGGATCCGAACCCAGGACTTTGTTCTTCCAGCCCTGCCCAACAGGCTGGAAATATTCAGGGCAAATCAGTGTCTCTTGTGTTGAAATTGTCCTGGTTTGTGTTAAATCCTTGGTATCCACTGGGAAAAGCCCAGGAGATTGGATATTTTGGCTGCCTGTTCTGTTTTAGTTACCTCCCATTTCTCAGCCAGGGATTTATGGGAAAGGAGGGAGAGGGAAGGGTGTTGTCCATGTGATCTCAGCAATCCCGAGGTGCTCCCAAAGGTGGCTGCACCTGGAAACCTTCAAACCCCTCTTTGTCAATCCAGAGCTGGGGCTCCAAACAGCTGCAATTTGTTACTTCTCTCTTCTGGGGGAGAAAAGTGATTTTAGCAGTGCAGCCCTGGCAGGATTAGGGATAAATTCAGTACAGAAGCTGTTCTTTGGGAAGTTTATAAAAGCTGTGGTCAAGTTTTAGTTAAATTCTTAAAATCCCTCTGAGCATCTGTAGAAGTCACCTGCACATCCTGGTGCTTCTCTGATGCCTTTGGAATGTGACCTTTCAGTGGGGAATGCAGTTTATTTCCATAAATTCACTGATATTTCAGCTTCAGCCCCCACTCAGGTGAATCCATCTTCTCCTGTGCCTCAGCTGCACCAAATAACTCCGTTATTCCATGAGTTTCTCCCGTTCTGGAATAATCAGAGCAGTCAGCTCCCTCCTTCCAAGCTAAGGAAATCAGATTGTGGGTGGATTGTGTGTGGGAAAAGCAGGAAAGGAGGGTGATTGCAGTGAGGGTGGAACCACCTCAGGGCTTGCATTAAGTATCTGTTGTAGATTATTGCTGCTAATTAACCAAGAGGGGTTAATTGGAGAGGTTAAGCAGCCAAGAACACTCGTTACAGCTGGATTGGGAACAGTTGGTTGGGAGGGAGGGCCGGCAGTGCCCCATCCTCTGGGAGGTACCTGCTGAGCTGCTGAAAGAATTCATCTTTCTGTGTTACTCTGATTTTAACAGGTGTTTTATGGTCAATGGTCCAGGTGTGTTGTGAATGGAATTGCTGTTCAAGGCTTCCAAAATGCATTTCCAAAGAATCCCAGAATGGTTTGGGTTGGGAGGGACCTTAAAAACCATCCCATTCCACCCCCTGCCATGGGCAGGGACACCTTCCACTATCCCAGGCTGCTCCAAGCCCCATCCAGCCTGCCCTTGGGCACTGCCAGGGCTCCAGGGGCAGCCACAGCTGCTCTGGGCACCCTGTGCCAGGGCCTTACCTCCATCACAGGGAGGAATTCCTTCCCAATATCCCATCCTTCCCTGCCCTCTGGCAGTGGGAAGCCATTCCCTGTGTCCTGTCCCTCCATGCCTTGTCCCCAGTCCCTCTCCAGCTCTCCTGGAGCCCCTTTAGGCCCTGCAAGGGGCTCTGAGCTCTCCCTGGAGCCTTCTCTTCTCCGGGTGAACACCCCCAGCTCTCCCAGGCCGTGTTTTCCTGCTTTGGTTTATTCTGGTCAGTTATGGGGATCTCCTCCTGCATTCCTGGAGATTTTGGTGCGTTAGGTGGGACTGTGCCCCTTCCCTGGGATGTTTCTCCAGCTCCTTTCCGGACACAACCCCTGGGTTTGGGCTCAATCCCATAAAACGGGCTAATTCAGATTTGCTCAGAACCCAGCCTGGAGAAACCCTCTGCTCTCTCCCCAAGGTACGACCACATCCTGAAGTGGGAGCTGTTCCAGCTGGCCGACCTGGACACGTACCAGGGGATGCTGAAGCTGCTGTTCATGAAGGAGCTGGAGCGCATCGTGAAGCTGTACGAGGCCTACAGGCAGGCGCTGCTCAGCGAGCTGGAGCAGCGGCAGCAGCGGCAGCAGCGGCACGCGCAGCAGCACGCCACCAGCTACTGAGCCCTCAGCAGCCTCCCCTCACACTCCCACACAAACTGGCCGAGGAGAAAGTGCTTTTGGTGAAAAGGCAGCTTATTTTTGTTGACGTTGCACCTTTGTTATTATCCTCTTGAATATTTTTCTACATGTATTATGTGTTGTTTCTAAAAGTGGAAATTGTTTGTTAATCTTTTTTGTTTTCTGTACCAGTAGTTTGTTATCCTGAGAAACCAGCAGTTCCATCGGGCCCCTGAGCCTTGATCTCTTTCCTCCCAGCCAGCTGCAGTATTAAAAGCTGGCTCTGTATTTTTTAAGGGCAATAGATGCAACTGTCATGTCCCAGCTTCCAAACGTTGTCCAAATCCAGATGCCTCGTTCAAGGTGTTTCCCTCGGGGTTTGGGATCCCTCTCCTGAGAGAGCTCTGCTCTTTGTTTACAGCTTTAATGTACAGAACACCAACCCTGGGCCTCTGCAGTCCCACCAGGAGCTGATTTCACCCTTCGGATCCGAGCGCTTCACCCAAGTGAAGCCCGAGTTGCCTTATTTTTTACTTTAGCTCTTTAGTACTCCAGATTTACTCCGAATTTTCACACAGATTACTCAGAGGGGGAACACTTGTACCTTCCTAAAGACCGAGATCTCTAAGCAGAGTGGTTTTGATCCTGCATTTCCCAAAATCTGACCCGCCCCAGTGGAAAGGCAGTAGCATTGTCTGACCCACTGTGCCACCCCATGGGGAAAATCAGGGATGTAACAGCAATTACTGTGGTTTTTAATGAGCTTTTGTCTTAAAGCTCCTCACTTGGGGAAAATTTTTAATTGTCCAGTTGCCCTCTCCAATAATTCCATTTGGTTCATTAATTGTCCTGAGATGTTATTTATGGGTTCTTTTCAGTGCAATAAACACTGCAGACAAAAAAAGTACATTTCTTGTAAATCCTATTAATTCAATAAAAATCATTTTGTTCGATGAATGAAGGGTTGTGTGACTGAGTTTGTGGCCTTTCAGAACAGCAAATGAACCGTTCTTACAAGCAGTAAAAGCCACAGGGGCTTGAGGTGCTCAAAGCTCTTGGTGGCACCGAGCTCTGGCTCTGTCAGTGGGTGAATTACCCTCAAAACACCAACTCCGAAACCCCAAATCAAACCAAACATGTAAAAAAAACCCCAGAGGAGAAGCTCTTGCCTGGCAAGTAAATAACTTTTCCCTGGAGAACCAACTTCTTAGGAACCAAAAGCAAACTTTAATAGTCCTGACAATAAAAGAATAGAACTGTACCACACGTCCTAAGCACTATCATGGATAAATATGTACAGAAATACAGTGAAACTTCCTCCAACACAGCTACAAAGTGACACTTTGTGCAGACAAACAGAAACGGCCGCGTTCCTCACAGCACCGTTAACAGACCATAGCAGAAGTGCCCTTACAGTGTCTGATAAAGCAAGTTAATACATTTTAATTATGTTTATGTCATTAAACAGTTAAACGAAGGAAAAAACCGTGGTTACATGTTATAACTTGTTCAAGTACCTGAAATAAATTGGCTTTTGGAGAAGCTTCGGCCTTTTTTAGTTGCGGTATCACGTAAATTATCGTTTCCTCAGTGGTGACTAATTAAAGAAGGGGGAAATAAGGCTTCATAAAGGAGCTGGGAGTCGCTGGCTATGACAAACCAAAGCTCTGGGCTGCGGCAGCGCCCTATGTACACGCCGGGACAGGACCCATCCATGCCGGCCCTGCCCCGGCGGGGTCGGGGGTGGCCGCGGGCTGAGGGGGTCGATCCGAGGAGGAGCCGTCCGTGCCTCGGCCCCGCAGGGCTGGGCAGCGGCCGGGACTGCGCCCTGCGGGATCGCTCCCTACACCTTCTTCCTCTCGGCGCTGTCGGCGGGCTCGGCTCGCTGCGCGGGGAAGGCGTGGTGGTACAGGTGCCTGTGGGTGGCGGCCGCGCTGTACAGCTTGTACAAGGCCTGGGGAGAGACACACGGTCACCGGCCAGCCCCTTCCCACTCCCAGGGAATCCCGATCCCAGGGAATCCCACTCCCAGGGAATCCCGATCCCAGGGAATCTCGATCCATCCCAGCCCGCCGCGGCCTCTGCGTGTTCTGTGCACCAGCGCCGTTGGGTCAAGTGTCCAACACACAAAGGGCTCCAGCTCACGGATTCAGGTCCTGAGGGAACGGCTGGAGCTGTGCCAGGGAGGGTCAGGTGGATATCAGGGAAAGGTTCTTCCCCCAGAGGTGCTGGGCACTGCCCAGGCTCCCCAGGGAATGGGCACGGCCCCGAGGCTGCCAGAGCTCCAGGAGCGCTTGGGCAGCGCTGCCAGGGATGCCCAGGGTGGGGCTGTTGGGGGGTCTGGGCAGGGCCAGGGGCTGGGCTGGGTGACCCCTGTGGGTCCCTTCCAGCTCAGGATATTCTGTGACTCTACAATTCCAATTTTTCAAACACCTCATCCCGCTAGAGCTGGATTAAATCAATAACCTGGACTACGACTGAGGGATTTGGGGTTGTTTTTCCCTTTGTGTTCCACACACAGAGTTTCAATTCCTGCAGCCTCAGCTTCTGCTCCCCCCCAGGCAGCTCCGTAACTGCATCACCCCGAGGGCTCGGGGTGTGACCCACCCTTGTCCCCATCATTTTTCTACAGGTGATGTGGATTTTTTCCTTCTGATTTTACCATTTCCTGCTTATCCTGGAGCAGGGCCGGGCTCAGAACGGGCAGGAGCAGCTGCAGGGCTGCCCCAGAGCTGCACTTCCCACATGGAACCAAGGGCACAGCACCCACAGGGCTGGGAGCAGGCTCTGACCCCACGGGGGTGACAGGTGAGTGACACTCCCCATGTCCCTCCCTGCCTGCTCCCCACCTTCATCCCAGAGCAAACGGCACAGGGGGTGCCAGGACACGGCTCAGGTGTGAGCAGCTCTCATGGCTCTGACATTCCCATTTCAGGTGAACTTGTCATTGGGGGAGGAAAAAAACCAACCCAAATCCCACCAGCTCCTGCTGGGGACCGCTGGCAAAAGCCAGGATTGGCTCTGGAAAGGGTGGGATGAGGCACCTGACCAGCAGGAACCCACACACTGCCAGGGTGACGCGTTCCCTGTGTGCTCAGGGGGTGAATGAAGCAGGAGAGGCTGAAGGGGCAGCGAGGAGGAGGAGGGTGAGGGCTGAGACGCCTCCAGAGGTGTCCAACAGGATGCTGATCCCATCCCAAACGAGCCTCTGGGAACAGAAGTGGTGTTTTGGGATTGTTTGGGAGCACAGCGGACTGGTGGAGGAGACTTCACGCAGCTTCTCTGTTTGTCTCCCTTGAAAATTCACCTTCAAGCCCCATCTAAGCGACCTTGCAGCATTTTGTGCTATTTTAGAGGGTTCTGTGATGCCAAACCAGTCCCACAGCGCTCATTTTTACTTGACAGGGTTTGTTCAACACCTCACCCACAGCAAATCCCGTGTTCTGCCTCTTGCTGGGATCCCTGGGGTACCACAGGGCAGCCCTGGCTGCGGGGAGGGATCAGGGCTGGGATGGTTTTTAACAGCTTGAATTCCTTCTAAAGGAACTCCCCCCAGAGCTCAGTGGCTCGGGAGGTGGCACTGCCAGCTGGAGCTGGCTTTGGGGACACAGGAAAACGTGGAAATGTCTCGTGTCACACCTCAGCCAGGCCGGGGAGGCCCTTGGGCACGGAGCTGGGATAATGCCCACGTGCAGGAAAGGTTCTCTTTGCTTTGGTTTAGTCAGAGCCTGGTGAGGTTCTGCCCAAGGAACATTCCAGGAGCTCACAGTGGGATCCTGCAGTGCTGGGCAGGAGGAGCACAGGGAGCTGGGCACACAGAGAGCTGCTGGGGCTGTGACCTTAAATCAGAATCCCAGAATGGTTTGGGTTGGAAGGGACCTCTAAAGATCATCCAGTTCAAATCCCCCTGGAATGGGCAGGGATATGTTGGGCTATCCCAGGTTGCTCCAAGCCCCATCCAACCTGGCCTGGAACACTTCCAGGGATGGGGCAGCCACAGCTTCTCTGGGCACCCTGTGCCAGGGCCTCACCACCCTCACATCAGGAATTCCTTCCCAATATCCCATCCATCCCTGCCCTCTGGCAGTGGGAAGCCATTCCCTGTGTCCTGTCCCTCCATCCCTTGTCCCCAGTCCCTCTCCAGCTCTCCTGGAGCCCCTTTAGGCCCTGGAAGGAGCTCTGAGCTCTCCCTGGAGCATTCCCCTTAGCTCGTTTTCCCAGCCTGGCTCCAGAGCAGGGGGGCTCCAGCCCTTGGAGCATCTCTGTGGCTCCTCTGGACTTGTTCCAGCAGCTCCACATCCTCCTGATGCTGCACCCCAGGGCTGGAGGCAGCTCTGCAGGTGGGGTCGCACCCGAGAGGGGCAGAGGGGCAGAATCTCCCTCTCTCATCCAGGTTTTCCTGTTCCTGGTGCCTACAGGCACCATCTCCCCTCGGAGCAGCTCCCCTGCCATGCTGGGAGAGCAGGATTGTATTCCATGTGCTGCCCAGGGAGATGCTGGGGGATGAACTGTGCCTCCCGGGCTCTGCCTTCAGCTCAATCCATTATGAGGAGGTTTTTCCCAAAAAACAACACCCACAGCACTTCCAGCAGCACGGAGAGGCCTGGCCAGGCATGGGGGCTCCTCAGCTCTCCCTGCCTGCACCTGCACAATTGGTGCTCCAAAACAATCTGGGGGGTTTGGGTTTGACCTCCTGGCACAAGAGGAAAATCCCCAAACACAAGTGCTGGGAGAAAGATGAAAATCCCCATGCTGTCCTGACGTTCCCCACCCAAATCTCTCTCCCACTTGGCTCCCAGCAGCGCCGGGAGCGCAGTGCCCACATCCACACCCCTCCCCAGGCATCTGGACCACAGGGAACAGCCAGAGCCAGCCAGGCCAGCAGCTGCTGCCCCCAAGCCCTTGTGACTCCCATCCTCCACCAGCCCAGACATGCTTTTGGGGCCAAGCTGCTTTTCCCAGGAGCCCAGGGCCCGGCTGGCCCCGGCAGCATGCGGAGAACGAGAGCCACTTACCTCATTCGTGCTTCCCTGGGAGAGGCATTGGGAAGGGGGAGACAGAAAGAGAAAGAAACAGCTCTTGTGTATCACAGGTGCCCACGGGGTGTTCCCAGGGGGGCTCATCCCAAACTGGACCCCTCACTGCTCCGTCCATCCCTCCTGCCCCTGGTCCCACTGCCACGGGACGGAGCCGCTGGCTCGTGGTGGGCACGGCCCCACTGCCCAACCCAGCACCTCCCCTCTGCCACGGCTCCTTCTTGGGGGAACTTTCCCTCTGCTTGGAAAGCCATGGGGGCCCTGTGGAAGCCAGGAACAGCTCCAAGCACTCTGCCCTCTTTATTTTCCCCCAGCTGGACATGCTGCAAGTGGGCAGCACCTCTGGCTTCCTGCTGTGTCCCGTTCTTGCTGAATTCCCACTGCTTCCTGCACTGGGATGGGCTTAAATATTCCAGCATATCCCAAAGGCTCCTGGGAAGTGTCCCTGGGCAAGGAGCCACTGCAGGGGGCTTTACTGGGGGTGCTCAGGCTGCTGGGGACAGGGCAGCTGGGATGAACCCACCTGGGACAGCAGGGACGTCTCTGCTGAGCAGCACCACTGCCCAGCTCTGGAATGAAGGAACATCAGGAAATGCTGCCTTTATTTCCCCCAAAGGTGCAAGGAAATGTGTTTGCTCTCCATGAAAACCTCGCTGGAGGAGGAAAAGCAGGGAAGGGGCAGGTGGAGAAGGGCCCTTCCTGGCAGAAATCAGAGCTGGGATGGCTCCCGAGGGATGAGCTCGCCCAGCTCTGCCGTGGGAAGGGCAGGAGGGCACTGCAGCCTTTTGGCTCTTTGGGCACAGGGACTGCAGCCCTGGATGGTGCAGGGGGCCAGTGGGAGTCTGTGCTGGCTTTCCCTTTTCTGCTGGGGGAACAGGGAAGGGCTGCAATGGGAAATCAGGGTCTGGTGCCAAAACAGGCAGAGCCAAGCCCTGGCCTCGACCTCTGGCAGAGCCAAAATCCCTGCCCTGAAGCAGGGGAGAGCGATGGCTGCTCCTCTGTAACACCCACAGGCGTGCACACACCAGGCACACACACCAGGATCCTCCCCATGGCAGAGCTGCCCATTCCCACAAGGCTCCACAAACTCCCACTGGTGACGGGTAAGACAAGTAGGAAAGAAAAAGGCAGAACAAAAGAGCTTGCAGGGAGTTTTCTCAGATCTACACAGCTTGTTTTCCACACTGGACAGGAACTGGAGGCTCAGGGACACAGCTCCAGCCTTGCTCACCCGGCCTGTGCTGCCCTGTGACCTCCCCCTCACAACAAACTCCCCAAGCTGAGCTGAAAACAACTCCCCTGCCCTTCCTCTCCCCATCTGGAAGGTCTAAGGAATGGATTAAAACTCCAATTAAAACAGGGTACAGGTCTCCCTGCACCGCTCACAGCACAAGCAGCTGGATCTAACAACCCTAAAAGCCAAAACCATCTGAAAGGGGAGGAAAAAAATCCCCAGGAAACTCAAAGCTTAAAAAAAAACCCCCCAACGAGGTGCAGGGAGGGTGCTTTTTTGCGTGCTGGTTTGAAATCAAAAGCTCTTTATCCTACCTGGTCCCACAAGGCTGCGGCCACTTGGTCTATTACTGCTCCCAGTTCTCTGTACTCCCCAGAGTATCTGATATAAGCCCAGGTACAGAGTGTGATAAGTGTCAAGCCCAGAATCATGTTGCACAGGCTGGCTATGATGTCCAAGCCAACGAAGCCGGTGACGCCGGCCAGCACGTAGGTGATGAAGATGACGACGAAGAGCGTGGCCGGGGTGCGGGCGGCGTGGAAGATGTTCTTGCTGTCGTTGTGTTTGATGTACTGGATGTAGAGCTCGTCGATCTCGGCCTCCAGCTGCTGCAGGTAGCGCCGGCTGAACTCCTCCCCTCCCATCTTCTTGACGCCGCGGAAAAGCCGCACGGCCTCGTCCTTCAGCTCCGCGTGCTTGGCCTGCAGGTCGCTGGGAGCCAGGAAGGGTTTGTCCCCTCCGCACACCTGTGAGGGGAGTGTGGGGAGAGAGCTGCTGGGATGGGGCTGCTGGGATAGGGAAATCACTGCTGGGACAGG
>VWZW01006104.1:140194-185235 GCA_013397115.1 Edolisoma coerulescens | reverse complement strand
GCAGGAAAGCTGCTGCCACCCCTTTCTGAGGTGAGTTCAGGTGGACTTCTGCAGGTGTTCCCCTCGGCTGCTTCCAGGGCTGTCAAACAGCACCGGCTGGCTCTCCTGATGGATTAGGCAGTGTAGCTGGAGAAGTTGAGGGCAGTTTGATGATTGCGGTGATTTCTCATAGGGCTGTGGGGAGGAGCAGCTCATTTCTGTTTGGCTGCTGTCTGTCCTTGCGGTGCTCAGCCTCCTTCCAGCCCCCCAGGCCAAGCCTGTGAGACACAGCCAGCTGGTTCCCGCCAGCCCACCCATCCTCGACACGCTCATTTCTGGGAAAGAACCAGACTTGACAGGGCACAGGGCTGGAAAAGGGGTTCTGGAGCAGTGAGTTAGGCTGGAGAAGCACGATGCTAACACCGATCACTTGACACTGCACACCCGTAACCCAAGCCAGGCTGTGGCACTGTAACAGGACACGAGGCACTATCACAAAGAGAAGAGCCACTTCCTGCCTGGCGTGGCCCTGGACAGGGATCATCCCTGGGGAGCCACGGGCAGAGAGGCTCCACTGGCGCCAGCATCACCCCTGAGCCACGGGCAGCTGCTTGGTGCTGGCCAGGCAGAACACACCAATGGAGAAGGGGTAAATTAGGTTTAACAGTCATGAACCAACTTCTGGTGGTCTCCACAGACTTCCCTTGTATCCCAACAGGGCCTCCAGCCCCAGCCACATGGAGAGGTCTCTGAAATGAGACCCTCCAGCCCTGAGCACAGTGCCCAGACTGTAATTCCCTGCTGCTGGCTCTGCCACACCCTGCCCAAACCTCGAGCTTGTTCACAATTCCAGCTGGAGGCCACATGGCTGTCACACCGTTATTGACAGGAGCACAGAGGGAGAGTTCCTTCCCCACAACCTTTAGGAGAGGATTTGTGCAGGATTTAACACACACTGGTATTGTCTGCAAGAGACAGCCCTGGCAGGAGCAGTGGCCAAACCTGAGCCTGCTCAGCTGCACTGCTGGGTCCGTGCCTGAATCCACAGGGATTTGGGCAACATCTGCACAGTGCCGCTCGCTATCATGTCTTTAAAAGTTTCATCATACTGGAAAAAAAGCCTGAGGTTCAGCAGAGATCCAGCCTCCTTGCCCAGGCCATTAATTCCTCATCTCCTCTGCCGCCAGTCCTGAATAACTCCCTAGTCCTTCCCCACTGCTCCCTCAGTGCCATTCCAGCGCCCTTCTTCACATCCCCTTTCCCACCCGAGATTCCAGCTTCAGACCCGGCTCCCCTTTGACTCTGCGTGTGTGGGTGACCCTTTTATTCAATGCCTTGGACACTTAACACACCAACTGGAAACAGGGCTGGAAGAAAAACTGGAAGCCAACAATCCTGTTGGTTCCTGCAGATCAAACCCCAGTGGTGGGTGAGCCAGGGAACACATTGTCTCGGTTCAGCCCTGACTGGAGCTACTCTGGGAGGAACAGACACTGCTCCAGGTGCTGCTGGCTGGGAGTTTGGGATGGCAGCTAGTGACAGGGACGCTGTGGAGAGGGATCTCCCACCTCTGATGCTGCTCAGCATCTCCAGTGACCCTTTTTCTTTGCTACCTCAAAACTGCTGAGCACAAGTTCTCTCCTTGCGTAGAGTAACTGCTTAGAGCTCACACAGAGGAACCTTTTCCTGAATGGAAATGGAGTTTTGGATATGCCCAAGTAGCTTGGGAACTAAAGTTGTGGTAGCTCATAAACATAACAACAGAAAAAAAAGGGGGAACTTCTCATTACAAATTTTTTTCAAGACTCAAATAAAGCAAATTAATTAAATCAGGATTATCTTACTAACTATGTTCTGACATTCAAAAAATGTCATTACCAGCTACATGAAGTTGAGAAACCACCACTTTGGGTTTTTTGGTGAAAAATAATTTGGCAGGTTTCTTCCAGGTCTGGTTGTAAAGGCAAAAGGGAACATCTCTACCGGTGAGCTGCAGCTCCTCAATGCCCTGATTATCCTGCTCCAAGCAGCCTGGTGGACACTGTGCCGCCAGACACACTGGACACAAACACGCACTGTTCCTCCATGTACTCAGTCCTTGCACAACCCAGGAGCTGCGCCAGGTTTTTATTTGCTTTCCTAGAGTGGGTTGTGTCTTCAGCTAATAAACCAGGAATGTGAGCACTTGGGGCTGAACTGTGGCAAATATGAAGCGTGCCGAGCAGGAATTCAGCCGTGTGACACCCAGAGCAGCTGCTCCCTGCTGCCACAGCCCATTCACACCTCAATGAGAGCTGTTCATTCACTCCAAGAGCTTCCAGATGCATCCACACACACCAGCCATGAGTGAGAGCTGACCAGGCAGACATTCCCAGTGCCACAGGCGCCAGTACAGACCAGCTCCAGCAGCTCAGCAAGTACCACGGATCTAACAGCAAACCCAGGGAGCTTGATGCTCCCTAAACTGCAAAGATATCCCAAAATGGAGCTCTCCCTGTGCTGGCCATAGAGAACAGGGAAGGAGCAAGGCAGGACCTGCAGATTCTCCCCTGTCGGGAGCTCAGGCACAGCAGGTCTGTGCAAGGCCCAAAACCAGATCCTTGATTAACCCTGGGTAACCTGGAGCATCCCATTTCCTACCTGGTGAGGAAGCAGGAACCTGGCAGATGCTGAGTTCAACTGCCACATCTGGCCCCACGCTGGGATCCTGGAACGGAGGTTATTCCATACTGCTGCTCTGTAAGCCAGCCTGGCAGATTTCTGTGGTTGCCATGAGCACGCAGAGCATTTGCTGCCCCATTTCTCCTCGGGAGGCTGGTCCTGACCTGCCATTTGGCACAGAGCAGCTCACACTACGCTGGCAGGTTCCTATAAACACTGTGTGTACTGCTAGATAATGTATAGATAATGTAAAGATTATATAAGGAACTGGCAAGCTTCAGAAGGCACCTCCAGGACTTCCCTTAGGCTGCTGTAATGGATGTGGAGGCCGGGGAGGTCGGCAGTGAGATTCAGGGAATGGAGGAGAGGTCCTCGGTACGGCACTGGCAAGGAAAACAAATCCAATACCTCTCATTCCTCACAGACTGCTCCGTACTTGTCCGTACATACCCCCATCCTCTGCTGTGCCTTCTGCCCAGCAACAGCTGGAAACAAATGTGGGGAGGGACAGGGAGGATCAGGTAGGATCCTGTGTGGTAAAACTAATTCATCAGAGAAGAATATGCATGGAGGGGGGTCAGGGGCCCACTGGCACATTGTTCTGGGGGTGCTGTGCCCTTCTGGCTTGGCAGAGGCTGTGCATGGAGAAAGACAAGCCTGCTCCTGCCCTCCTTGGCACTGCTCAGCATTCCCAGAGACCTTAACCAATTATCCTGGCTCTAAGCTGGCAGTTTATCCCGCTAGTTGATCTCCTGTGCTCACTGAATGGAGCATTCACAGCCACGTCCCAGCCCCCTGCAAAATAAGGTTTTGCATGGAAATGGGGAGGGAACTTGGCACTAACGATGTGCTTTGGCTTCCTGGACCAAGCTGATAACCCCAGCCCGCCCAGGATGTGCATCAGTCCTGCTTTTTTTCCTCATTTATCACTCTCATCCCTTCCACTCCTTAACATAAAGCCAAACAGGACTCTTTCCCTTCCAGCCAAGATTTTAGTATCATCACTGGGATTTCAGCCCAGCACTGAGCCCTCAGGTACCACCTTGTACCTCTGCAGTGGTCTCAGCTCTTCCCATTTCCTCACTGATGCCAGTGGGAAACACCATTCCCACAGCACTATTTATCTGTAAGATAACGGTGGTATATAACATACGTTGCCGTTTTCCCCACACCTCTGGGTGCGAGGCAAGATTAAAGCTACCTGGTTAGGAGAGAACTGAAGTGAATTCCGTTGAAGAACCATTTATAGGGTTTTTTTCCCTCAAAGGATTGTCTTAGGGATCACTGGGCCAGACCCTGAGAGGCAAGAGATTAGACAATTTACCAGAGGGTGCGCATGTCCCACGTGTTATCCATGCTCAAGGCATTCAAAGGTTTCTGGATTCCCCATCCCATTCGTGCAGCAGGTGTCTGGGATCAGCACAACTGCTCCTCAGGCCACAGGGGATCACAACAGCACCTGCCAGGATACCCATGCTACGAGCCGGATTTTTTCCTTGCCGGATGCGAAAAGGACAGGACAAAGCTGTATTGTTTTCCCATCTCTTTGGCTCTCTTGGCAGACAAAAGGGAAGAAGGACAGTGGTGGTCACTGTGGGCTCATGCCAGCTTTATCACCTTTGGATGTTTGCTGTACCAGTGCCACAGCCCTGGAGCTCTCCCTGCCCTTTGCGTATGTTATATCCAGTCCTCCACTGCCACAGACTCTGAAGGTCACAGCAGGAGATAAACAGAGGTGCAGATGGGTGTCTGAGCTAATTTGGGGAAATCATCACTATATTCCTGCAATGCTCATCTATCACATGGGAATTATGCAAATTCTCCACATCCTGGGGCCAGGTTAGGGGTCAGATAACACCTGAAGGTGCCGAGGTCCTGTTGCAGGACGCCGTAGAAATGCCAAGTGTCCCAATGTGAGGTGTCAGATGAAGCAGGAGGAAATGAGCTCTGCTGCTGCTGCTGCTGCTGCTGCTAACAGGCCAGCATGCACTCATACAAAATTCAGCAGGTCAGGGACAAGGCTGTGCAGAAGGGCAGGGTGGAGCCACACAGGACAGCTGACCTGCCTTCTGAGGTATGGCTGGCCAAGGGAGCTCACCTGGGCAAGGGAAAGGATCCCCCTTGATCAAGGAGTCAAACAGCCACAGATCTTGCTCTAAGCATCATTCTCAAAATGCCAGAATGGTTTGGGTTGGAAGAGACCTTAAAGCCTATCTCATTCCATCCCCTGCCACGGCCAGGGACACCTTCCACTATCCCAGGTTGCTCCAAGTCCAGTCCAACCTGGCCTTGGACACTTCGAGGGATGGGGCAGCCGCAGCTTCTCTGGGCAACTTGCGCCAGGGCCTCAGCACCCTCACAGGGAAGAATTTCTTCCTAAAAGCACTTTGGGATCAGCCCAGCCCAGCCAGAGCCAGATTTAATCGAAGACAAATAACGATGCATCTTGGAAAGCCCTGCAGTGTTTCACCACATTGTTTTGAGTAAATAAACCAAAAAACACTCTTTTTCTTTAAAGCACCCACACTCCTGGGATAGATGTGGCCCAAACCTGACGCTTTCGTGATCTGCAGTCCGGATCTTTAATTCTTCCTGTGTTTAAATCAAAACTAAGCGCTAGGAAAGAAGGGGATTTCAGTGTTTTGACACCCTGCTGTCCCTGGAAAGCCTGTCTGGTTCCAGATCTCGTGGTCTTATTTGCGGATGCCAGCAGGAAACGCAAATATAAAAGTTTCCATGGGTGTGGGGGCCAGGTAGAAGCCAAGGAGACAGAAGGGATTTCAGGAGAACCTGCAGAAACACCCAATTTCTTGCCCTGGGCAGCTTCTGGGACATCACTTGAATGACATCAGGAGACAAAATAGAGGCACTTTGTTCTAGTTCTGTGACTTGTGGAGGTAGTACAGAAATTCCCCCAGGGAAAAATCAACAGAGGGAGGGGAAACATCGGCATTTCTCCCTGTCCCAGGGCTTGCTGCTGTCTAAACAAGGCTGCAAAGGGCTAAAGGGGCCTCCTTTGCTGTCTTGCACTCATGGAGTGCAGGCAATGGGAAGCTGGGCTATGCAGAGTTCTGAGGTTTTGACCAGTCCCCAAAACTTCCAAGGGCTTCTCCGAATATTTTCTCAGTGGTGCACGCTGAGATCTCCCGTGACCGTGACATGTGCGGCTTCCTTGAGCTTGGAGGAGGGGGAAAAGGCATTGGAGGGGATCCCAGAGAGTCTGAGGGCAACCAGCTACGGCCCTGACCACTGATACAGCTTCAACGGCTGTTTTCCTAATAGGAACACAGACCTGTGCTAGCCTCCCACCGGAAACCTCATCCCCCCAGTATTCCTTCCCTCCCTCAGGGACTACCAGTTCCCGACACAGCTCCGCACCCTTCCTCTCAGGGCTGGAGACATTTGCCTGTCCGAATGTAAACTCCCTTTGTTTCCAGACTGCCCACTTCAGCCTTTTCCACTCCCTCTGGAAAAGGAGGGGATGGGATGTCTTAAAACCCAAATCTGTCTCCATCCCATATGAATGCAGTGTTCTCATTCCCATCAGTGTCATCTATTTACACGAGAAATGCTCAGGGAAGAAATTGAGGTTACTGAGAGGAAAAAAGTGCCTCACATCAGCCCCGAATCCCTGCAGGATGCGCTGCCTGTGCCCTACCCCAGACCTTGCCCCACATTTCAAGTAGGACAGACTGCAATTAAAACCCCCAGCAACGAGAAAGTGCCACTGAGCCTTTCCTGCCAGCCTGAGGTGGGAAGGGGCTGCGCTGCAATGTTAATTTGTTTATTCAAGGTCACTCTGGAATGGCTGAGAAGGGAGCTGGGCTGGGTATCAGAGGTCTTTCCCCCGAACCATCCTCACTCCACCTCCAAGCTGGTGCTGGTGGTGTATGAGACATGGGCTCAGAGCCCTGCAGTCTCCATTAATGCCTCTGCCAATATTCCCACCAATAAATCAATAAATCACTTCTACTGGGCAACAGCCACCACTCCAGGGCTGTCAGCAATCAGGCACAGAGGCAAAACACTGTTGTGTTTTCGGCCACAGGCACGGAGCTACAAGGTATGAAGTACTCATGTGTCCTGCCAAGCTGATGGCACAGCCTAGAGAGTGTTAGAATAAGTGTTAAAAAGCTTTAGAAGTTGGCTTGAATCAGCTTCAGCTTGCCAGGCTCCAAACAAGAGCAGCGGCACCTTTTCATGATCCTTATCTCTGGAATATCTCTGGGCGCTCAGTACGCTCCCCAAGCCATGGGCAGGATCGTGCTCAGCCCTGTGCACCGAGAGGAGCTCGATTTAAAAGCTCTTGGCTGGCCAAGGAGAAAGGTGAAACCTCCAAGGCACATCTCAAGGAAAGGCAATGCTTGTTCTGGAGAGACACCTGCTGGCAATGCCCATGGAGCCCGAGCTGGAAAGCTCAGAGACTGTGAGAAAGACTCGGAGTTGTAATTCTCAGATCCAAAGAAAAACAACCAATGCTTGTTTTCTTGTTTCTTACAGAACAAAGGAAAAAATACTCCAACTCCAACGTCATTATGCACGAGACTTCCCAGTACCACGTCCAGGTGAGCACGCACACACAATGGAGCGCTAAAGGGCTGAGAGGCCAAGGTCAGTGATAGGTGCTGGTAGTGCAGCGTGTTCCATGTGTCCTGGACCTTCAGGAGGCCAAGGGGGAGTTGGGAACCTCCTTACCATTAAAGTCCCAAGTCACTGAGTAAAGGAGAATAGGGGGGAAAAAAAGATTTAAATAAACAAGGGGAATTCTGTACAAGGAAAGAGGAAATGGAGAAGCTGTTGTCCTCTCCCTCCTCTGTGTCTGAAGGAGAGCAGGAAATGTTGTCCCTTTTGTCACCCTGTGCTTCAAACGCTTCTGATCAGCACAGACAGGTTAAAAGCAGAGTTCCCATGTCCCATGGGTTACCAGAACTCAGCTTTCCAAACAACAGAGACCACATGGACTATCAGCTTTCAGCTCTCCCCAGCTACTGTGTCCTCTCAAGTAACACAAACCCCTTCACACGAGACAGGCAATAAGCCAAATCCATCTCCCACTGCCACGGACACCCACCCCAAAAAGAGGAGCCAGCTTGGCCATCCCGAGCTCGGCGACTCCTGTAGCGCAACTCGCTGGTGCAGGACTCCGTGGAGGAGGTAGGGCCATTCATCACTGAAAACTGAGTGAGGCGAGACAGGAAAACACTTCCTGAGGTTCATATTTAGGAGATGGGGCCCTTTAAAAGCCTAAATTTAGACTTGTAAAATGCCTGTTTGTAAAGAGGTCCTCGTTTCCATCAGAGAAACCAACTCAGTGGCTCAGAAGTCACTCATGAATGCAGAGAAGGGACTTTAAAACGGTGACACATAAACGACTTCTTCACTAATTATGCCATAAGCCACCCATTCATGAGTCTCTCCCCTGAACTTTGACCAAGGCAAATAGGATTGCAGTGGCAGGCAGTGAGATAGAATGTGGTTTCCTCACGGGAGGCATTTTACACCCTTTGAAGTAATCTGATCAAAGTTTAATGGTGGAGGGACTCATTGCCCATTCCAGTAAAAGCTGCTGTATTTGAATATCCATGGGGATGAAAAGGGGTTTTAAGGGATAAAACAAAGACAGCAGCAAGCTTCTCCCTCTCAATCCACCCATATCTAAGGAAAATGGAAAGCAGAAAAATATTTTAATGATTGAGTCAGACAAGTAGCTTCCTCTCCATGAAAACTAACTGAACAGTAAACAGCAAAGGAATTTATGAAGCTTGTAAAGGTGGTGGATAAAATAATAGAAGAGATAAAAATGCCTGTCATCTTGAGTAAACCCATTCTCCTCACTGCTCTGAAAGCAGAGGGCTTGTCACCTCTGCACAGATAAGACTGACTTGGCAAATACCTTCCCATGCACTATTTTACAATCACAGTAACATACACCCAGCATGTTTTTCATTCGTGATTGCATTGCTAATCTCAGCTTTCGGCTCACACACCTGCCAGGAGTTTTATTTAGACAGTGCCTCACCCCGTACCTTTGCTTGATGAACACAGGAATGGGCCTTGCACTCTAAAGTGTTCACCCTCTTCTCTGCTCCTTCCTCCCGTCTTTTGGAATCATCTAATAGCAAATGGGTCACCACAAACCCTATCCGCCCCTAATGCCCCAGAGCACGTTTAAAGACTTTCTGCCAGTCAGGTCTATCAGTGCTTTAAATCCGAGCCTTTCCCTGCATCCACCTTGTGTGGAGCCAACTGCAACAATAGTTCTTGCCTGTGCTTCATCACAACCATCCAAGGTTCTGTGCTCCAAGTGCATGCATCCTTCTCAGGTCCATCTGGTCTGTGTCAGACCCCAACATCCACAGCTTCTCCAAGGTTCCAGTTCCCACAGCAGGACATGCTGGAGCAGCAACAGCTTTTGCTGCCTCCTAATCTGCTTCCCACTTTGCATTTACCTGGGCTTTTACAGGGAGAAAAGAATTCTTTCCCAACAACTCTCTCGTCCTCCTCCATGGCTCACTGACACACATGTCAACTGTGGACACGACCCACTGGGTTACTGAATCAGCTCACGAGTTCATCACCACCAGAAAGAAGCGACTTGATCCCTAAAAAGGTTATGTCTGATCACTGGGAGAAGGCAGGAAGATATGGGATCAAAGGGAGAAAAGCCAGGCAAAACTCATCCCCTTACTACAAATTTCCAATCAATTTAGGGCTTGCTTTAAAACACCCCATTTTTCCAGCTCTTGCTTTGAAACCCGACTACAGGATGTGTGCATCAGAGAGAAGCAGGCATTTCACTGCTGCCCTCCCCACAAACTCTGAATGCCCAGCAGGACCATTTTTGGGGTGGCCACACTACTATCCCTGGCCCCCCAGGGCAGCTCCACCTGCAGCACCTGGGTGTCCCTGCTCCAGGGGTTAATCTGCTCCTGGCTCTCCAGTTTAGTCACCGCTGCTGAAGCGCCTGTTCTGTACCCTACTGAGCAAGGAAACCAGAATGAGAGGGTCATGCTGGTGGATGGGCCTTCGATATTCCAGGGACAAGTGAAAAAGCTGGGATCTGGCCCAATAAGCCTCCAAGGGCTGCAGGCCCTTGGACTGCACAGATGCCTTGGTCAGGCCTGTAACTTACCCATCCAAAAACTTCCTGCCTTTCTCTCCTGGAAAAGTTGGTAAAGACAGGGAAAAGCTTCAGCTGCTTTTTGCCAGTCAGGCGTGTTCCCCTTCCCTTCTCACCAGGAACACAGCTGGGCAACAAAAGGAACGAGGTGAAACAGGACCATTCCCTTTTCCCTCCTCATTTTTTTTCCTTCCCTGTTGTCACCTGAACACACGGCCTGGCTGCGCTGTCACTGGCACAGGGACAACAGCTGAGCAAACAGCGCGGCTGCTCTGAGTCGCAACTTTTCCTGCCCTGCAGTCCCCTCTGCCGGCAAACACAACAGGTTCTTCCATCCGCAGGGAGCAGCACTTACTCACCTGGATTTTTGGGGTGGCCTTCACTCACTGTGCTGGTGGGCACAGAACATTTGGATGTGACACACCTCTCCTTTCCACAGCTGCCTCCCTGCCCAGCATTCCCTTCCCACAGAGGCCCAGGAGCAGACCAAAGCTGCAGGTGCTGCCCCATTACACAAACTCTGGTCATGCAGGTGCCAAGAGCAAGGCCTGAATCACCACACGCTTCAGTATGCAGCTGGAGCAGGGATCAGAAAGCAGCTTGGATGGTTACGCTGTAGCTGAGCTGCTCCTGGCCCACGTGCACGCGTGGGACAGTGAAGGAGGGGAGGACAGCACGGAAGCCTGGCTGATGGGAGAAGAGCATGGGCTGGGTTTATAGGACAGGTGAAGGGAGGTAGGAAAACCAGGATAACCAAGCAAAGCCACAAGGCAGGACAGAGGCAAGCAGCGAAAAATCCTTTCCTACAGTCAGCAACACCCATTTTCACTACCTTGAGGGCTGATATGGGTATTTTTTGAGAGAAGGCAACCCCAACCCTAAGGGGGACTTAAAGGGCTGGTGTAGAGTGAGCTGCCAGGTTTGGAGCTCCTGCAGGCTTTGCAGCATAGAAGCTCTCCAGAGCAGCTGTTCCCAGAGCATGGGACCCCACACATTACATGGATCCCACTTGGCACAGAGCACCAACACTTGCCCGTGGCTCGTGTGAGCTCTTTGCCTGGCACAAATCCCACACAAGCAGGTTTGCTACACAAGACAAGCAAAACACAAGTGCTTTTATAGCTTGGCAAGCAAAGCGTAACTTTCGTAGTTTGACTTCCAAGCCAGGTTCGGAGGGGCCCAGGGAGGAACTCGTGTGTGTGAGGCATTTGCCCTGCCGGACGGGGATCAGAGCTGCTGGAATTGATGAGAGTAATACGCAAATGGTGAAACTGGTTATGAAAACCCATTATGAAACCCAGATCTCTCACTGCCATAGCCAGGCTGGTACCAACAACCAGAATTGTTTTGTGCAGCAACTCCTTCATGCCTGAGCTCTGAGGAACTACAAACAGTAATTGTAGCCTCTAGAGATGCTTTCACCACTCACATCCCAACAAACATTTTCCACCTGTTTTTATCTCCTTTCTCTCCCCGACTTCAGCACTTGGCCACCTTCATCATGGACAAGAGTGAGTCCATCACGACAGTGGATGATGCAATCCGGAAACTCATCCTGCTCAACTCCAAAGAGAAGATCTGGACGCAGGAGATGCTCCTGCAAGTGAACGACAAGTCCATCCGGCTGCTGGACTGTGAGACACAGGTACCTGGAGCCCTGTGGGACTGACCCCAGACTGAAGTGTGGGGTGCAGTGAGTACCCTTCCCATTTTGCCTGGGAGAGGGCAAGTTCTAAGGAACACAAACAAGGGTGAATCACAACCAAAATCCTCTCCTGGATTAGTCAGCCTTGCGTGTGGGAGCAGGATGGTTTTAGCAACGACAAACTAAGGAATATGAGCCCAGGGATCCCAGGAGTTCCTGCACAGGACCATTCCCCCTCAGTTTAATAGCTCCCCATTGCCTGACACCTTCCCCCTTCTCTTGCAGGAGGAGCTGGAGGACTTCCCCCTGCCGACAGTGCAGCACTGCCAGACGGTGCTCAATCAGATGCGCTATTCCTCCATCCTCCTGCTCGTGTGTCAGGATTCCGAGCAGCATAAACCTGACATCCACTTCTTCAACTGTGACGAGGTGGAGGTGAGCAGAGCCCTCCTGCTTGGTGTGGAACAGAACAAAACACACTTCTTGCTGTCTGCCCTTTCCCCCTTCCTCCAATCCTTCCTAAAGGCAAGCCCTTAAAAACATTCCTGTTTTATCCTCGAGGCGGAGATGGTTCATGAGGACATAGAAAGTGCCCTGGCAGACCACAAGCACGGGAAGAAGATACGGCCACAGACACTCAAGTAAGTGCTGCGGGATACAGCTGGGAGTAACAACAATAAACCCCTGTTTCCAGTGGTTTAGTCACACTCCGGTCTCTTGGAAACGGGATCCACAGCCACTGATGGGGTTGGTCTGTACCATTTTCCTTGCAGGGCAAACCAGGAAAAGATCAAGCAGAGACAATCCATCCTCCCCCCACCTCAAGGACCAGCTCCCATCCCAATCCAGCATGACATGCGAGGCTCAGCAGGGAACAGGAACAGGGTGGCACCTCCTTCCCAGCATGATCCAGGTACTGGGAGCACTCATGAAGTCTGTCCTGGGGATGGGAGACTAATTAAACCAGCCAGCCAACCTTCCTGAAGTGGTCTGTGATGAAAATAAGTGTTGTACCCACTGGGCATCTTCTGCTCAATAAATAAAAGTTCCCAGAAACTCCTTGTAACAACACCTGTATTTGGGGGATACTGAAATTCCCGAAAAAACAAAAACCCCTCATAAGCCATCACATGAAATTTGAACCAGGCATTGGTGATCTTAAAAGGTACAGACAAGACATTTGGTCAGAAAGACAAATTCCTGGCTCTGCTGACTTCACAGGAGCCAAGATTTCACCCTCTAAAATCAACGGGTTTTCATGAATTCTTGTGAAGTTGAGTGTGGAAATGCAGGTCTGAACTCATCCCTCTTATGTGCTTATCTAAAGACTGATTCCAAAACCATCCTGACTTCAGCCCGTTTGAGTTGGCTTGGAAAAACTTGGTATTTTCCTTTGGAGAAAGAAGTAACAGAAGTAAGTTCCTAGGAACAGAAACAAGCTCTTTCTCTGACAAAAAAATCAAACTGATGAACAAACTGTAAGCATTTTTTACCCCTGCATATCATACTACCTTCTCTTAGCATTCATTTCTAATTTCAAGGAAAACATGTAATAGGATACTATAACACATCCAAAACACTCCTTTCCTGGGACGGCACCTGAAGCCAAGCAACTGCTCTGGCTGCCGAATGGAGAACTTATTTCAGGCCCAGTTCGGCATCATAAAAGGAGTATCTCTATTTCTGAGCTGGTCCATGCACAAACATCTCTATTCTGAGGAAAAACAGCCACTTTTACCTCTGCCCTTCCAAAGGTGCTCACATCAGCAGAGCTGGGAATTCCCCCAGGCAGGATTTCTGGCTCTGAGTGCACAGAGCCTGGCAGGAGAGCAAATGACAGGAAAAAGCCTTGAGTGATGCCTGTTTGCTGAGATCCCTTCTCCATGAAATGCCTTCCCGCTTTTCCTACAAAACCTGTGCTGATGGGGCACCTCATCCCCACACTTACAGATGCCGTGGACTTGTCACAGTCCTCTGCCAAAACTGTCTCCCCAGTTCTCCCGCTCGGCAGATCCTGCTGTGTCAGCCCTTTCCAAGTCCCTGCCCTGAGCTGACACTGTTTGCTTTGCACGAGGGGCAGCGATTGCTCCCGCTGGAATATCCCCCCGGCACTGGGCATGTGGCTTCTGGAAACTGGGAGGTGCCTCGGGGTTGGGTTTTTTGCAGGATGATTGGGATTTAGCACCTATTACAAACATTATCCCTGAGGTGCTCTCACAACCCAGAACAAACACCCAAGCTGGGGGTTACCACCCCATGGATCCCTGCCTTTCATGGAGCCTATTTCCAACCTCTGATAGTAAATATATTTTTCCTCTCCCTCGTTTGCAGACTATGAACGACGAAGCTCTGGCTCTCACGACCATGAGGAATCCCGAGCCATGTTAGCACAGAAGATTGAAAAGGAAACGGTGGGTGACAAGGATACTGCACAGTCCGTAGGCAGGGGCAGAGGCAGGGAGCAAGGGGCTCCTCTGTGAGCAGACATTTAATACATCATCTGGGCATTTTTCCAATTGATACCTGCTGTGCATAAAGATAAGGTGGCCAAAAGCAAATCTCCATCACCGGGTCAGTGACGATGTCCTCTGACCTGAAGCAGCTCTGCTGATTCCAGCTCTGCTCCTCCCCATCTCACTTGCGTTATTTTCCAGCTGTCCATCAGCAGGGGTCACTTGTCACATTGGTAAGGGCAGCACTCAGCCAGGCCCAGCAGCTCTATCCTTGCAAAGGGATGCATTCAGCTCCGTTTCATGCCTGGATTGCTCACTCCTGTACATTCTCCTGGGAAACGCAGCAGGCCCTGGGATTCGGGCTCGCAGCCATGCGCAGCCCAGGCTCGCTTTCACCTCGGTCCTTTGGGTTTCTGTCCTCACAGCAAATCCTGAACTGCACCCTGGATGACATCGAAGTGTTTGTCGCCCGGCTCCAGAAGGCTGCGGAGGCATTCCGACAGCTCAACCAAAGGAAGAAAGGGAAGAAGAACAAGAAGAAAGGGCCAGCAGGTGCAGTGCAGCAGCTGGAACAAATGGGGAGCACAGCGGGGGGCACGGATGAAGGTGGGGGGGACACCTCAGCTCCTAGCCCAGCAAGGCCGGATCGATGCCGCGGCACAGCCACAGATCCAGGCACACCAGTTCGGGAGGTGCCGCTGCTCCGTGGGCACCTCTGGTAGAGCACATGGAGCCTCCGGCACACAGAGGGAGTCTGCCTTTCCCTGAACCCCTGATTTTCAGTAGTTCCGGTCTCAACACCCATTTCTGCTGTGCCTTCTGCATGGCAGGCAGACGGAACCTTCCCAAAGGTGTCCTAACTAACGTATCCTTCTCTGCCCCTTCTCCTGGCAGAGGGAATGCTGACCCTCCGAGCGAGACCCCCCAGCGAGGCCGAGTTCATCGACTGCTTCCAGAAAACCAAACTGGCTTTTAACCTCCTGGTAAGACACGGACGAGTTTCCATCCTATGCAGGGACAGGGCCTTTCCCCGTGTATCCCAGCAGTGAGTGTTTAGAGTGAATTTTGAATGGAAAACACTTCCAAGGGACAAAGGTGTGAATTCCAGGTTCTTCAGAACCCAGGACAAACACTGTGTCTGGCTTGTGTAGGTTTTCTGGGACAAGCTGCTAAACCAAAACTCGAAGCGTCAAGTCCAGGACGGGACAGACCAGCCAGAGGATTGCAATGCCTGGATCTTTTCTGATCCAGGCCTGGGAAGTCTCTGGCTGACAGTACCTGAAGTCCCCCATTGCTCTGATATTCCTGGCTCCTCTCTTTCTCCCCTGCCAGACCCTCTGTATTAAAAAGCAGGAGCATAAAGATGTTCGCAGTGCTGCCATTTCTGCTCAGTGAAACACAAGAGGCCAGGAGGGTAAAGAGGCAGCAGGAATTCTGTCAGTTGTGACCAAACTTGTCCAGCGAACACATCCTACAAGCTCCTTCCTGGGCAGTTATTAATAAGGAAAACCCAGAGACCGTAAACGACCTTAATGCAGGACACCAAGCTCCAGCCTTTTCTTCAGGAAGCAAATATTTGAGAAGCAGGCAAATCTGTGCCTGCTCAGGATCAGAAGGAGCAGCTGATCTCCTGGCAAGAGCCCAGGGTGGAGCACGGAGCAGAGCTGGGACTTTGCGGTGGAGTCCTGCCACCCTCAAGTTCCTCACCATGTGGCTACCGAGTCCCTGGGAAGTGCCCATTCACTGGGTCACCCTGCTGCCAGCAGTTGTTTCCCACTTCCCACGCCACATCAATGTTTCATCTCCGGCATTTCAAATGCTTTGCATTTCGGTAGGAGCAGGGAGCCTGTCTCCCACGGCAACAGCGCCGGGAGTCCAGGACAGGAGAAGGAGCTGATTGGAAGCACAAACTGGAGAGGTTTCTCACCACAGCTCAGCTGATTGCTGGTACCGAAATCCAGTTCTTGCAGTAAATTAATCCCAAGTGCTTGCTCCTCCATTCTGCTACAGTTCATCTCAAACACCACTGGATTTGGAACCTTTTGGTGGCTAGGGCAGCTCCGGGTGCCACAGGCAAGACCTTTGTGGAGACCTTCCCTTGTCAGCAATTTGCCAAGGGACCCTCAGAACACCTATCCTGTTGTTTTCATTCATGGAACTAGTGGGATTCTCAACCCCGCAAGAGGCAGAAGCACCAATAATCCTGGCCCTTCCTCACTAGGACTTCCAAAATAAGCCAAGGTTTTCTGTGTCTGTTCAAATTGGCTTCAAAGGCACTGATTTAACAGATAGGCTATTCCACCCCTCCTGAAATTCACTGGGAATTAGAAATGGACACAAAATAAAAACGAATGATTCCTACTCCCCCATTCCTTACTCTTCTCATCAGTCCGCAACACTCCCCCCGTGCGACAGAAAAGAGAAGGCACGCTCAGGTTAGAGTTAAACTGTGTTTCCTTTCTCTTTCCAGGCCAAACTAAGGAAGCACATCCAAAACCCCAGCGCTTCGGAGTTGGTGCATTTCCTATTTGGGCCACTGGAACTGGTAAATCTTATTCCCAGGTCTCACTGGGAACTCCTTATATTTCTAGTTCACACTTACAAGCGAATAGATTGTGCAGAAGCATTGGAAAACTGCTTACACCTGGCCACAGCTTTCTCAGGAACTTCCAGAAGCGATGCCGGTTGTTCTTGGCCTCTGATCCAGTTTGCAGCTTGAAGTAAATACGGGAACCCCAGCAAATACACATCCTTCCACCCAATCAATAAGGCATTACTGTGAACAGAAAGGGCAGCCAGCTGGGGTTCCCACTGGGGATCTGCCTGGTCTCACCTTCAGGCAAACATGGCTTAGTATTTGCACTGAAAATGCCCGGAAGCAGAAGTCCCGACTTGGAAAAGGAGCCACAAAGGACACAGGAATAGCAAGATACTTTCTGTTTTTTGAAGTGTCAGCTTGTGACACTTCGCTTGTCTGTAACAACAGCTCATTTGTAGATCAGATCTTCCTTTGACTCCAGTCCAAAAAAATCTCATGTTCCCTTGAACTGTCCAGTCTCCTTCAAAGACTTAGGTTAATGTTTCTTGCAGTGACTGAGCTGATCCAAGGATCAGCTTTGTCTTTGATTCCTGCTCCTCTGTGTGTCCCTGGTTTGACATTTTGACCATTTCCTGCAAGTTCTCTCCTCTTTGTGTGGTTTGTGTGTGACCCAGATCATCAATAGCTGTGGTGGCCCCGAGCTGGCCCGGTCTGTCCTCAGCCCACTGCTTTCTAAAGACGCCACCGATTTCCTGCGAGGACACCTGACACCCAAAGAGATAAACCTCTGGGATTCCCTGGGGGAGACATGGACTAGATCCAGGTGAGGACAGAGCTGCCATCTCCCCGGGTTCCCCAGGCAGAGGGGATGCTTGGATGCCCTGATGCTCCTGCTTCTCCTTTCAGGGGATGCTCTCAAAGACACATTCCTCGTGAATGTCACCTCATATTCCCACTTTGTGTCCTAGAGCTGAGTGGCCACGGGACGTGAACATCCCCACCTACATCCCCAAATTCCGCAACGGCTGGGAACCGCCCACAGAAATCTTCCGCGGAGCTCCCTGGGAAATAGACATCGGACACTTGCAAGAGGAGGTTAGTCCTGTGTCGCTGGGGATCCTGTCTTCCCCCTCCCTCCCCCTTTTCCAGAGAGGTGGAGCTGTGGGGGGTGTGGTGGTGTGCAACAAGTAGTTGGCTCAAAACTCAGTTGGATCCAGTCGCTCCAGTTAAATACGGAAAGCAAATGAGGCTGGAAAAGGGCAGCAATAATCGGCCTCTCCCAGTCCAAGGCAACAGCACCCTACAATGTAACTGAGCTCCAGGGACACAGGCTTCCCTGAAGAACACCTTGACCAAAAGCTGCCAGACCATGACGCATCTACCACTATCCCTCTCCTTTTCTCCGATCAGCTTTCCCCTTTCCTGGTAACGCTGACTCCATGTCTGCCTTTCCAGCTCTCCTCAGCCAATGGATATCCTTACCGGAACTCCTCACTCAAGCGTGGCCAGACGGCTGAGCAGACACAGGCTGGGGATGCCTTCAAACAGAACATCACTCCGCACGGAAACAGGTAATGGATCCGCACCCCCGGAGCTTGGCTCCCACCTCGGAACCTCATGAACACACACGGATGCATACAGTGACACCGGGATGTTTGGCCATCCCGGAGACAACTCCCTGCCACTATTAATAACCAGCAAGAGAAGATAAAGATCAGCTGAAGGATTATTCCCATAAGCACTGTCTACTGTTTAACCCCCAGCAGCTCCGCAAGGAAAGGAATCCAAGGTGTTTTCCACCACAGGAGGCAAAAATATTGACTGACTTCATCAGTCCACCCATAGGTCTTGTTTCCCAACGTCAGCCCACCAAAGTGACCTTAAGGATCAGGTACCAAAGATGCTGCACTGCGCTTTGGCTCTCCGTATGTGTAGAGACGTTGGAATCGTGGAATCACAGAATGGATTGGGTGGGAAGGGACCTTAAAGACAATCCAGTTCCAACCCCCTGCCACGGCCAGGGACACCTTCCACTATCCCAGGTTGCTCCAAGCTCTGTCCAGCCTGGCCTTGGACACTGCCAGGGATCCAGGGGCAGCCACAGCTTCTCTGGGCACCCTGTGCCAGGGCCTCAGCACCCTCACAGGGAAGAATTTCTTCCCAATATCCCATCTAAACCCACCCTCTGGCAGTGGGAAGCCATTCCTCCTGGTCCTTTCACTCCAGGCTCTTCCCCAAAGTCCCTCTCCAGCTCTCTTGCGGCACCTTTAGGCACTGGGAAGGGCTCTAAGGGCTCTCCAGAGCCTTCTCTTCTCCAGGCTGAACACTCGCAGCTGTCCCAGCCTGTCTGTGTAATGCTCCAGCTCTTGGAGCATTTCCTGGCCCCTCCTGGCCTCCTCTGGACTCCCTTGAGGGTCTCTCCATCCACGGAAGCTGCCTATAGGAGGAATCTGCCCTAAGGGAAGGGCACACACAAACCTCGCCCTGTTGGAAACACAGGGCCAGGGAAGAGCAGCCTGACCTCCCAGCGCCGCTGGAACACATTTCAGCTGAGGAAGGAGTTTCGTTTCACTGGAGACAGCAGCTCCCCTTTGGCTTTAGACAAAACCGAAGGCAAACCCACTGATTAGAGGCTGAATAAAACAGTGTATTTCAGTCCTGCCCACCTCTCCCCCAGGGAACTGACAGGGTGCCGGGTTCAGACAACTCTTCTTAATGAGACAGAATTCTAGAAAATGGGGGAAAACCCCTCCCCTTTCTTCAGAAGTCTTGGAAAGTTCACTTCCAAAACCAGACCCAACAAAGCCAGCCCTTTGCCTTGGGTTTTCTCCCAAGGGAAAGACGGCTCTCCCACCTTTTAACAGCCCTGATGCTCATTTTCCATCACCAGTTACTCCGTGGTACAAAACCTTCATCAAAGTACTTTTAGTTCAGAGTTTAGAGGCTCCATCTGCTTCCTTGTCTACATGAGCTCACACCTTGGAAATTGTCACATCTCCTAGTGCCACCAAACTCTTTCTAAACTCCACATGAATCCTCTGCTGTGATTTGACACCTCACGTTGCAGGGATCTGACTCACAGTTTTCAGCTGACCATCCACTTTTCTGACGCCAGCTCTAGTCTGGGAAAAAACCCTCAAGCGAGACTGTTTTTCCACGGTTTTCTGTTCTAATCTAAAGGAGCTATAAGCTTTACTACAAGAGTTCAAAGCCACAGCAAAATACCTTAAATCAAATTATATCAGCAAAATAACTTCTTTTTCTCATTCACCCCATCACTGGTTCTGGTAGGAACATTAAGTGGTAGAGATGCAATGTGGAGCAGGGAAAGAATTAGGATCATTTCTCTTCTCCAATTCTGATTTTCTTGGCCTTGTTATTGGATGGGCCTCCACTAAAACTCCAGTTTTTCTCTTCTGCAGGAATTTCGAGGCCCAGGGAGCGGCTGTGCCCAGGAGATTTGCCAAAATCCGCTATGATTTCACAGCGCGAAATGCCAACGAGCTCTCGGTGCTGAAGGATGAAATCCTGGAGGTATGTAACCGCTCCTGGAAAAGGTGTGTCCCCCAGGGGCAGGAGAGAGCTCGGGAAAGCAGCAAGCACCAATTCCATTTTCCCCGGTGGTGTCCGAGCGGTGACACGAAGCTTTGCTCAAATCCAAAGCTGGAACAGGCCGCCTGTGGTGTGTTGTGTCATTTCCTCAGCTCAAACGCATCAGTCCCATTTTAACCACAGTGAGGAGGAAGGACAGCAACTCGCTGTAGTGCCCTGCTCATCCCGCTGGGTCTGTGTTCCTTATTACCATTTCCCCCTCCACAAGGATTTGTTTTCTCTGAAAAACACCTTTTTCATAACCTTTCTCTTACTGCAGCACTGTTGGCAGCTGGAGAAGGACATGACTCAGGCTAACATTGACCTGTGACCTGAGGAAAATGCTTCTGAGCAAAATGTAACTTCTAATTTATTTAATTAGTTATTTTAATGCAAAAAGACAACAGAAACTCAGTCCTTGGGAAAAAAAAAGATCTGGAGAAACAGGGACATTATGTAGGAACTATGAGTTCTTCAGCACCCAGAGGTGCTCTCCTGTTCATCCTTACGATAAATTCTGATGCTTTCCAGGAAAAGTTTTAGTCCTGCATTGCATCTGAGAGCAACAGATCTAATCAGAGCTCCTGGCCTCAGTGATGTCCTTCTGGGAACTTCACCTTCTGGATGGTCCGGCCCCACTATATCCTGGTTGTATATGCCTGAAATCCCACGTTCCCACTAGCAGATTTATTTTTGTCCCTCTCTCAGGTGTTGGAAGATAATAAGCAGTGGTGGAAGTTGCTCAACCGGAGTGGGCAGGCTGGTTATGTTCCATACAATATCCTGGATGTGGTGAAACTGGAAGAGCTCGAACAGGTCTGTAGTCAGGTGGTACCTGACTGGTACCAGCTGCAGGGCACAATCTGCCTCTGAGAATAATGTTGTCATTAGACCTCTCTGGATTTCTTAGGATACTATGGACAAGTCAGGATGAGCCCTCAGAAATAGACAAAGTCAGGAGTTTCCTGAGTCTTCTACGATAAAATTCACATCTTGCCACGATCGTCTTCCCAAATAAGGCCTATCCTTCCCATTTGTGCACCAGCCTCCTGCATTCCATATTTTTTCACGTCAAGATTTTTCTTGGGGGTTAAATTAAAGATAGACACTTCCCTCAGGCAGTTCAGCAGCAGGAACACGTTACTGGACTGGAGGCAGATGGAAAACACCAGCTAAGTGAGAATTAAGTGAATACTGCAACTTGCACTGCAGAAATGTGGAGCTGGAGTGTTCTAAACACCCTAGGGAAGCATGGAATTGCTTCCCTATTTTGGTATTGCAGAGTTTGGGCAAAGCCTAAGGGGGCCCAGCAGGCTTCTGAATAAATCCCTGCTAGTTTAATCAAAATGTCAAAAGCTTTCCAGTCTGCTCCAGGCCCTTGGCAGTGGTCCTGCTTCACATCCCAGCTATGGAGCAGTGAGGCTTTGCCTTCCAATGGGATTGAACATGTTTGGCATGTCTAAGAATTCCCTTGCACAAACATCAGACTTTGCTTTGGGTTCTCCATTCCCAGAAATTAACTTCTTCCATGCAGCTCCATCTGAGGTCTCACCAGCCCCACATCAGCATGCGGAGAACCTGGCAGTTTGTCCCTCCGTGGGTGCGAGGCAGAAAGTTTAAGAAAATTAAATACGACAAAAAAAATTCTTACTTATTTTTTTTCCTTTCTAACCAGTCTAACCAGAGGTACAAAGGAGACCTGAGCCCCAGGGGCTACGGCCCATCCAGCCCAACTCACAAGCTGCCTGCCAGCTACGCCGGGGATAAGTGGGGCAGTGAGATGTTATCGCGCAACTCTCCGCAGGACGCCAAAGAACGTACGTGCGTGTCCCACTCTGGGCTCCCCTGGGTTTGGGTGCTCCGGGGACCAGACCTACCCAAGGGGCTCCCCTGCACCTTTTAGTGATCAGCAATAGAGCAGCACCAGGTCTGGAAGCCATTCCAGGTAGGACAAGAGCCAAGAGAGCAGCCCTGGGGCTCGTGACACCTCCGGGGCTCTCGAGTGGCCCAGGACGAGCAGGGCAATAAGGGATCACCCCATCCCTCCTTCCGCCAGCTCGATCTTTCTCCTCCTCCTCCCAAGGAGAGAGTTTCCTTTCTCTTCCAAAACGTTTGTCTAAGGAACAGCTCAGGTCAATCCCTTTCTCTCGCTTCCTTTTGGTCATCTCCTGCCACACACGCAGTGCCCGCCTGGCCGCTTCCTTCATGTGGTTCCACAGAATTCCCAGACAAACTGGAGATCCACATCACTCTCTCACCCTGCACACGCTGTGGGGCTCCCAGAGCAGGAGAGAGACCAGGGGCCCTGCTCACCTCACCCCTTATCCCACCGTGTCCACTCCTGGAAGCAGGAGCCCTTTTGGGATGACGGAAAGCCCCGCAATACAAGGACACCAATCTGTTCAGAACACCGAGTCATTCTCCACAGTCTCCTGGGGTTTCATGGGGAAAGTGGTACTGGATGAAGTGTCACTGGAGTTTTCACAGAATCGTAGGATGGCCTGGGCTGGAAGGGACCTTCAAGCTCATCTCATCATGAGCGTGTAGCTCACTCCCAGTTTGTGCTTCCTGCCGCTTCTGTTCTGTTGCGGAGTAAAACCAAAACCTGGAGCTCTGCAATCAGCAAATTAGTGACTAGAAGTAGCAGAGAGGACTGAAAAGGTCTCAATTCCAAATCTCCAATTGTAGATTCTTACAGAACTGTGCTTCCACATCAGGCAACGGCCAAGGGGTGACAGAAGGAAAATAAATGGCAACACAGGGGCACAGGAAAATGGGAACCACTTTTCTGGGCTGAATTTAAATAAAAATGCTGAGCCACATCCCCATTTTCCTTACAATTTCCCCACAAACATATTTAATGGGATTTTTGACTGAAGACTTGACTTCATTCCCTACTTGTTTCTACAGAACTTATTCATCAAATGGATGAGCTGAATGACGAGCTGCTAAAGAAGATCACGAACAATAAAATTCAGCCTCCCCACAGGAATTTCAAAGTGGAAAAGCCTCAGCAAGTTTTTGTGCCCCTCACCTTCGAATCCAGCACTGAAGAAGTCAAAGCCTGGCTGGAGGCCAAGTCATTCAGCAAAGAGTAAGATTTGCTCTATTGCCACATGAAATGCTCATCCTTCCCTGGAGAAGGAGCGGGGGAGGCCACTGGCACCATCTCACCTGGGACAAGTCACTTGGATTTACTTACTGAGCCTGTGCTGCAAATGAGATTTCAACCCTATTCAATCCAGGCTCTATAACCAGGATGTTCAGAGCCCAAACTCACTCCCTTTCTCTCTTATAAATATTTTCTTGGAGAAAAATAGTTACCTAACTAAATCCATGGCCTGAAATGCTACAGGAATTGCAGCTGCCACCTTGGCACAGCTCCAGGGCCCTGTGATATGGTCCAACGGCAGCTCCTGGCCTCCTGTCTCCAACTCCTCCCCTCTGGCACGAGGCCACGGGCAGCACAACCATCATCTCCCCACTTTGTGTCTCCCCAGGACCGTGGAACACCTGGGCATCCTCACTGGAGCTCAGCTCTTCTCCCTCAACAGAGAGGAGCTGAAGAAGGTGTGTGGTGATGAGGGAAACAGAGTGTACAGCAAGATCACAGTGGAGAAAAACCAGCTGGAGGTAAGGATTTTTCTGGATAATTCCTGCTGGAATGGGGGGCTGTACCAGCAGTGTCAGATAGCTCATTAAACAGGCATTTTGAGAAATACAATTGGGAAAAAAACCCCCTGCAACCAAACCTACCCCAGCAATAAAACACACGTAAAAATTCTGAACTGTCTTTTGAGCAAAAAGGCCCCAAATCCATAAGATGCCCCTGTTTCCACTAATTAATCTGCTTTTTACTGATATCACTTATCTCTTTGAAACTAGCTCTACTCCTACAGCATTAATTAAATACTGTAATTTAATTGCAGCTTGAAGTTCAAATCCAAACCGCCTGTTTTGTTTCCATTCCAGAAAAGCAGAGGGGAGTCAGAGCTCCAAGAAATCATGAAGCGCCGCCAGGAAAGGATTGATTCTGCAAATTAAAGTCTCTCTGCTTTATTTCAGCTCTTAGCCCTAAGTAGTGCAGAAAAAAAGGGAATGAAAGCAATGATTCCCGGCCCAGGCCGGATGCAGCAGAGCTCCCCTTGGGGTCCAGCTGCCATCAGAGTGACAATTCCTTGAACACTATTGGGAAGGGTTGACAATAAGACCATGTCCCACTGGGAAAGGTGTTTTATTTTGCATGAAGTATTTTTTTTTATAACTATGTATTTTATACTGAAATTTTCCATGCATGCGATCAGAGCAGGATTCACACGGGGCTGGATGTACAACGAGGGCTGGATTCAAGCAAAAAAAGACCCCCAAAGCTTTTCTCCGAGGGCTGTCCCTGCTCCCACCTCCTCGCTGGCAGAGCAGGCATGGCATACAGCACAGGAAAGGCCAGCCTCAAGGCTTGGAGCCGGGACTGCGGTAATAAGGCTTTAGAACCCTGCAATGGTTTGGGTTTAAGGAAAGGACATTAAAGCTCATCCCGTTCCACCCCACCACCATGGGCAGGGACGCCTTTCACAAGCCCAAATTGTTCCAAATCCTGTCCAGCCTGGCCTTGGACACTTCCAGGGATGGACAGTCACGACCTCTCTGGACAACCTAAGGCAGCCCCTTTCCCCTTTCCATTTCCACTTCCTCAGTGCAGGTGTCCCCTGCAGCTGATCGAGCACAGGCCCGGTGACAGCTCCCTGTCCTCCTCCTGTCCCCCTATGCCCCCTCACTGGACAAGGCTAGAATGGCAACACACATTCCTGAAATCTGGCTGCTTCCTTAAATCCATGGACCAGTTAGTGCTGTCTCTGAACAGCTGAAATGAGCTTTCAGTGCCTAGAAATGAGCAAGAGTAACAACAAAGGGATTTGAATCTAGAAATAGGTGAGTTCCACCTGCCTACTGCTGCTGCTGCAGAGGCTGGGGCTCAGGGCAGCTGTGCAGCCCTTCCCTGTGGCACCGATCCTGCACCGGAATGTTGAGGTGTTGCCAAACCGGGCCTCAAACCAGGAGGAGATAAGCCCTGACCGTTTTCTCCCAACCCAGGCACGCCCACAGCCCTTCCCAGGGTGTTGGTCACTCGTCCCCACCTTCACGTTTTCACTGCAAAGAGTCAGCTGAAATGATTCCCAAATAGCTGAAAACCCAAAGCACACTGGAAAAGGCAGGTTTAACACAAAATAGATGGCCACAAGAAAAAAAAAATCTAATTTAGCACAGGGTGTTGCTCTTTACTTCCTGTTTTCCTTCATAAAGTTATGTGCATTTGTATATAACTATCTGTAAATAGGAGTGAGGAAAATGCCTCTCCGTAGAGGTAGAATTAAGTGATTATGCTTCCAAAATCTACTCACAATTTCAAAACTGAAGCAAGCAGCGTAGTTCCTGTCCACAGCAAGTTTGGCACATTGCATTTCTATCTCTGTTTAACTGACAGACCAACCTGATTGCAAAGCAGTGAAGCAAACACAGCTCCAGAGCCGCCCACAGCGCAGGGACAGTTGGGTTTTCTCTCTCAGCATGTGCTGAGTCTTTGCCCAAATTTGTGCCTATCCTTGCACATTTAATGGAAAAAGCTTTAAAACAGCGTCTGGGGAACTCGTGCCTAAATCTGAGAACACCAGTGCACCTCAATTTTGGCTTTATTCTTAAGTGTCTCCAATGGATAATTTGTTTTCTTCATTTGAAACAGGACACTGCTGGCACCACCAGAATTAGGGTGCAGGCAGAGGAGGAGCCTGGGTTTAGTCACAGCCCTGCTGGGATCTGAGAAGGGCACTCACCTTGTCAGGGTGGGATGAAGAGGACAATCCTCCTGAGAAGCCCTGGCTCTGGATTAGGGTGGAGATGGGAGGCAGGATGGCAAGCACAGGAGGCGAAAAAGTTTCTAAAATGAAAATAACAAATGCTGAGCTAGGAAACACACCATCTTCTAGTCCTGGGGTGTAGAGGGAAGCAAATCACAGGGAATTACAGTTATCTGGGATTTTAACAGGAGTGTACACGACAGCTCTGTGAAGCTGGGAGCCACAGGAGCACTTCCTGAAACAAATATCTCAGCAGACCTTATTGCAGAGGTCACTCTTACAAATTTCCATGCGACTGAGCTGTGCATCTGTTCTGTTTGCACTGCCTGCAGACACTGCTACAAAGTACTGTACACCGATGTAACTGAGCGAAGGAGACAATGATATAACCATGCACTGTACAAGATTTATTAAAATAGTTAAGTTATAACTCCACCTCCGTCTCTTTCACTAGGTTTTTATAATGGTTTGTCACTGACAGTCTCAGAAACTCAGCAGAATGTCTGAAACCACACGTTTCCTTTTGGTTTGGGGGACTGACACTCAACAGGAAGGATGTTATGACCTGGACAGCTGTGTCTTAAAAACAGGGGCAAAGCATGAGAAGGCTGTACAAAAGCACATTCTCGCCTCTCTGAAAGGGGAGCGACTGTGGCAGCTGTCCCAAGTGGAACCATACAGAAAGAGGGAACAGCATAACCCCACGACTCAGAGCCTGTTACAGAGATTTTCCAACATTTCCAGCCAAGAGCCATCCGGTTTCATGAGGCAAAAGTTTGTTTTCTCTTTTCCTTAATAATTAAGTTACTCGGTTGAAATAACTGGTAATGCCTTCTATAGATGTTTAGGGGAGTTCAATTTCCAAGTGGGACCACACTAACAAGATCACCTTCTTTACAGCCTAAATAAAGTTTAGGCGAACCACGAGCCCAAAACACCTGCCTTACTGGGTCGGGGGCTCTCTCAGCGGCCGGAGCTGTGCCCATTTCGAACCTTGCCACAACGGCAGGGGAGGGAACACACAGCGCTGAGCTCCTGCAGCCGGGCAACACCGGCGCGGCTCCGAGCCTTCCCTCACGGCCACCTCCCCTCAGGGGCTGCCCGCCGCCATCTTGCGGCGCCGGCGGCGCCCGGGCCCCACGCGGCCATGAGGGACGGGTGGCTCAGGGGCGGGGCGGACGCTGTGCCGGCCGCGGGGAAGACCCCCGGGGGGTTCTGGCGACAGGAGATTCCGGGGACAGGAGGTTCCAAGGCCGAGAGATCCCGGGGCCGGGAGATCCCCGGACACGCTCCGCTGGGGAGAATGGCGGCGTCGTGATCGCCACGGCAACCCCCCGCCCCGGCCCTCACAGCCACGAACCAGCCAATCAGAATCGTTCTCCCTCCCGCTGCCCCGCCTCGGCTCCTCCCGGCCGCGTCCGTCTCGTGTCCGCGCTCCTGATTGGTCGCTGCCTCCCAGCCGGGCTGGGATTGGCGGCGGGGGCGCGCGGGCCGCGGGTGCGCGCGCAGGCCAGTCCCCTCCGGGCACGTACCGTCCCTTATAGCCGCGCGAGCCCCCCACAGCCGCCGACATGTCGGTGTCCCCCGTGAAGCGGCAGAAGATGGAGTCGGCGCTGGACCAGCTCAAGCACCACACCACGGTGGTGGCTGACACCGGGGATTTCAATGGTGAGAGGCGGCGCGAGGGGATCCTGTCACCGCATCTTGTCCTTAGCCCCCTCTCCCGCCCCCCTTCACGGAGAGTGGGCGCGTCCGGCCGAAGGGGCGCGCGCTGGGGGGAGCGAACCACCCTGCGGCCGGAGGAGGGGCGGGGGGGACGGCGCTCGGTGGCGGCGCCTTGATTTCCATCCCAGGGCAGATCCCGCCCAGGCTGGACATTTTCCAGATCCTCCCGTGATTTCTTCTCAGTTTGCCCCCGAGTGTGCCCTGACCACCACGTTCAGCTGTGCGTGCTGTCAGGAAGAAGTGCCAGACTCAAGCCAGGCTCTACTGTACTAATGAATTCGGGTTTTCTTCCAGTGACCTGTCTAGATCTGGGACTTGTTTGGGGTTTTTTCCAAACTCAAGGCAAGGCAACCCGGTCCAGTGGAGGGTGTCGCTGCCAATGGCAGGGAGTGGAACTGGACAATCTTTAAGGTCGCTTCCAACCCAGTCATTCCAGGATTCTGTAAAAATAATGCCAGAGTGCTTTTGTTTCCCTTATCTCCTAAGAATGAGCCAGCGCACTCCTTTCCGAGAAAGGGAGGTGGACTTCGATTAGAAAGCCACTTGTTCCCAAGCTGTCACTGCCTGGCCCGGCACGGACACGGAGCCTGCTCGGTCCATCAGAGCCAAGAATTCCCTCCCTGGGTGTCTCTGGGTTGTGTAGAGCAGCCCTTGAATCCTGTCCTGTCCTCGCCCAGGCCTGCAGTAATCCCTCCACTGCTTGCCTAATCCTGTTGGCGTAACAATAAACAATCCTAAATGGCCACTGTCAAATGTCTTAAGAGTAGTAAACTTAAGGTGAAGAGAGCACAGGGGCGGCAACAGCTCAGACACAGGAAAAAACACACCCCCAGGATGGCTGAGGGGGGTGTTTGTGTGCAGACAGCAGTAAGGATAGTGGAATATCCCACAGGGATCATCGAGTCCAGCTCCTGGCCCTGCACAGGACATCCCCAAGTTGTTCTCTGGGCTGCTCTTATCACCTGGGGGTCATTCTGAAGAGTCCAAACAAGGCAAGAACCTTACCTGGCTCATTCCTGGCAGGTTAAATGCTGGTGGAGATGAAGGTGGTTGTTGTTGCTGTTGGTTCCCAGTGGTGTTGGTAGGTCAAGGTGTTGCTACAGAACGGAGTTTCATTGATGTGCTGCTCTGCTTTAAGCAGTACCCTCGTGAATTGAAGTTCTGAAGGACTTGTTTGTATGGAGTGGACCTCCCTCCTGGATCCTGATCATTGCCTGGGAGGGATCTATGGAAAAACAAGGCTTATTTTCAGTACAGTTGCACTCTCTCACTTGGGGTTTCATCCCTGTGCAGAAATGCCAAGGAAAAGGGGCTGGTAATACATATTTGGGGTTTTTTTTGACATTTTAACTGCATTGTTGAAACTGCTGAGGGGTCTGCAGAGGCTCTGCCCAGTTTGCCCAGTCAGGCCCTGGTGCCCGGCTGTGATTACAGCCGGACAATGTGTGTCACAGCCTGCTGCAGCAAACACCTGGCATCACCTGGAACAGGCATAGTGCAGGGCTTAGGGTAAGACCAAGGGTCAAGTGTCTTCGTGGTAGGACCAGGAAATTACAAGAGCAGATACTGAGAAACTGCATCTGTTGGGAAAAGGTTTAAAAAGCAGTAAGAAAAGGTGCTAGAGCCTCACAAGTGAATTCACCTGTCCTGGTCCCCTCAGTTGGACACAGACAAAAGCCCAAATTTCTGACTGCTTGAAGGGAAGGTCCCCTGTTCTTTTTTCCCCTCTGTGATTCCTGGAGCTCAGTTATGCTGGTTGGGGATGAAGTTTGGAAATTAGTACTACTTCTTTTCATCCATCACTTCTACAGGTTTATACTTTTGGGCAATTTCTGTAGTTTATAAACTTCAAAGTTTGCTGTATCTTGTGACTGCAGCCCAGTTGTTCTGTACTAGGGCACAAACCAGCCTTCAGGCAGTGTTTAAACACCACTCAGCACTGATGTGCTCTGTCATTAACAAGTGTTTACATTCGCACCTGGTTGAGCAAAATCCTTCTGATTTCTCAGGCTGGCTGGCTGTTTCCAACAGACTGTTTTTCTTTCCTTAGCCATTGATGAGTACAAGCCCCTGGATGCCACCACAAACCCCTCCCTGATCCTCGCTGCAGCTCAGATGCCGGCGTACCAGAAACTTGTGGATGATGCTGTTGCCTACGGGAAGAAGCTTGGTGGGTAAGTAAAGAGGGTTTTAATCTCAGCAGACCTGTATTTAAAATTCCTTATTTATATACAAGCAATGTACTGGGGTTTCCCCCTCGTGTACTTGCGGGTTTGTCTCCTGCCCCAAAAGGCCTCAACACTTTAAGAAAAATTCCTTACGCCCATTCCAGATGTGCTTTTGAGAAGTGCATCCCCATTTCCCAGCTCACACCTGGCCCTCCTTGCTCAGGAAAACAGCAGCATTATAGGAAAGAGTGTTCAAAGGCTAATCCTGCTGGCAGGGCAGAAGTGGCTGATTTGAACACTGGAATTTAATGTTAAATGGGCTGTGAAATTTGATCTTCAAATCCATGGCAAAGTGTAAATTCACCTTTTTTTTACCCCCATAAATGCTTTTGCTCTTTGTCGTTTTCAGGTCAGAAGAGGAGCAGATCAAAAATGCTTCTGACAAACTTTTTGTATTATTTGGAGCTGAAATCCTGAAGAGGATACCTGGCCGTGTGTCCACAGAAGTAGATGCAAGGTTGGCTCTTTTCCCTCTGGGTTACCCTGGTTATTTGTACATACAAAGAGACCTGATGCAAGTTGGAGAAAGATTTCTTGCCTAGAAGACCAGTGGGACTTACATTGTTAATATTTAAGAGTGTGGATTTCCCTTAGTTTGACTAGAACTCTCTAACAAAAACAAGTAGCACTGACCTTGGATTTGCGTAATCTTCCTGCTGCTTCTTAAGCAAGGGAAACCTCACACTTGCAGTCGTAGTTTTGCTCGTTCTCTTCTATGTCATAATAGCTGCTCAGTATAGCAGGAGATCTGTTTGAACAGTTTATTTCAAGACTTGCACAGGACTTGGCTGTTAACTTGCTCAGTGCCAATTTTTGTTAATGCTCAGCTTCTGAACTCATTATGAGAAACTTCCTTCTCGAAGGGCTGACCTGCTGTTGGCATGTAAATGCTGATAAAACAGGACAATGTTTTTCTATGGGGCCCTGGGGGAGAGAATTAAAAAAAAAAAAAAAATCAGTTTTAAACAGTGCTGCTCTTGCCTCAAAGGTTGTCCTTTGATAAGGAAGGAATGATTCAAAGGGCCAGGCGCCTCATTGACCTCTACAAGGAAGTAGGAGTTGGTAAAGATCGGATTCTCATCAAGCTCTCTTCGACATGGGAAGGAATCCAGGCTGGGAGGTAAGGCTGTGTGTGCCTGGTGTGCTGATTCATGGCATGCTCCTGCCTGTCCACAGGCACTGACATCGCATTCTGCACTTGAACAAACAGCAGTGCTGAAAGCACGGCATGAGGAAGTCTGTCATGAGCACAGAAGGTGCTCTGCCACAGCTTGCTGCTGAAATAGGGGAAGTTTCTTCATACAAGGGCCAGGCCAGAGTTTCCTGAAATACCCTGCTAAGCTGGCTGTATTTGGCTGGAGGAACAGCATTAATAAAGCAGAGTTTGGCAGCACAAAACATTTGCTGTTAGCTGACAACTTTATAGCTTACCGAGTGTGCCCCATTCCTAAATTAACTCAAGGAATTCAGTAGTTTGAACTTAGCAGCTCGTTCCTGAATATGAATTCCATAGGTGAGCAAAGTGCTGTTCTAAGCCAGCCTGTGTCTGCAGGGTTCTGGAGGCCGAGTATGGGATTCACTGCAACATGACCTTGCTGTTCTCCTTTGCTCAGGCTGTTGCCTGTGCTGAAGCTGGAGTTACTCTGATTTCCCCGTTCGTGGGACGGATCCTGGACTGGTATGTTGCAAATGGAGACAAGAAAACCTATGAGCCTTCGGAGGATCCAGGTGAGCACAGACTTAACACTGCTGAGAAAACAACAGCTGCCCATTCAGTTTACTCGTAAAAATCCTCTTATGGCAAAATGCTGGGTTTGAGCGTGTTCTAAATAATCACTTAAAGTTGCTGGTTTCTACTTGTAGGAGTGAAGAGTGTCACCAAGATCTATAACTACTACAAAAAGTTTGGCTACAAAACCATCGTGATGGGCGCGTCGTTTCGCAACACGGGCCAGATCAAAGCGCTCACGGGCTGTGACTATCTCACCATTTCACCCAAGCTCCTGGCAGAGCTCAGCAAAGAGCACGTCAAGTTAACTCCCACACTCAGTGTCAAAGAGGGTGAGTCCACTCCTGGGGGCTTGTTCAGTCTTCCTTTCTTCTGCAATGCGGAGAGTCTGGGGTTCGGGTCAGTGCTGTGGTGCTTGCTGCCATCCCGCTTTAGGGATAAATCCAATTTCCTAGAGGAAATATTGTAGCCTCAGAAGGAAATACTATAGCCTCATTACAATATCACTGCTACAGTTGCTGACACATTGAGCACTAATTGGATTACAGTGGGTTTGGAGTGTGCTTCCATACTCTGCACCTCTCGCCGTGGGACAGGGAGAGAAGAGGAAAGTTAATCTGCACATGCTCAGGATGAAATTTTACTGAACAGTAGCAAAGATACCAAACTTGGTTTCATCTTAATCTCTAGACATGCCAAGAGGTGTTTTCCCTCCAGAAACTAGAAACTAATCATACACAAGAGTGATTTGATCTGGTGACACTGTGCCACAATGGCTTGGAATCCTTGTTCCCATTGCACTACTTCAAGGCCAGGTTGGATGGGGCTTGGAGCAATCTGGGATGGTGGAAGGCTCATGGCCGGGGAGTGGAACTGAATGGGCTTTAAGGTTCCTTTCCACCCAAATCATTCCAGGATTCTGTGATACTCTCCCTTTTCTGCAGCCTCTTAAAATGCTGGCTTACATCTGAGAAAGCAGCTCTCTGCACAGCTGTAGCCATGGGTTGCTGCCCACAGGCTGCTGCTGGCCTGGGAGCCTGCTATCAAACGAGCTTTTGTTAGTTCTTGCCAAATAATCAAAGCCCTGATTGTCTCACTGCTGCAGGGCGGTTGCACAATTCCTTAGAATAGGCCTGGAAGTGTTGTGCCATTCAGCAGCAGGTACAAGATAATGACACACACAAACCCTGTTCGTTAAGATAAACTGATTTATTGGGCTACCTTTTCCTTTTTCCTCTTTGTTCTCCTCCAGCCAGATCAGGAGCACTTTCAGTCTCACATGCCAGATTGTGCTCCTGCAGCAAGTCATACTGAAAATATTTAAAATTTTTCCAACACCTAGAAATGGTCAGAACTCAAGACAATTTTAGGAAGTCTAAATTTGATAAGAATCTGATCACCTGGTTTGTTTCTATTTCTCCTGCACAGCTCAGGCATGCAATCTTGAGAAGATCCACCTGGATGAGAAGGCATTCCGCTGGCACCACAACGAAGACCAAATGGCTGTGGAAAAGCTCTCCGATGGGATCAGGAGATTTGCTGCAGATGCAGTTAAGCTGGAGAGGATGTTAAAGGTAGATGTTGTATCACGCTCCTCCTGGTGTGGCTGAGGATTAAACGAGTCTGGTCAGGTTTTTGGACAGGTTATGTAGGACAAGCCACCTAAATTCAGTGAACTTGGTAAGCTTCACTGCATGACAAGAAAGAATTCGTGCCAGGTGTGGGCCACACCTGCAGTTTGAGGCCCCAGGACTGGCAGCTCATCAGGATAACTGTCAAAGTGAGAAGTCCCTCAAGTCTGATCCTGAGCTGTCAGCAGCGGTACAGGACACAAATAATCTGCAGGTAGTGAGCTGGAAATAAATCATGTTTGTACTTGGAGGCACTAAGAAAGAGCAGATCTGCTGTCAAAAGTCTTCGGTCAGATTGTGGAGAGGCTTTCACGTGGGATTCATCAAACTGTGTTTTTTGGGGAAGAAACACTCAGTATACCTGATCTAGGGACTTGGTGATGGGCAACTCCTTGCAGCGTTCCCAAACTCTTACTCAGGTGTGCTTTGTCTATTCTTTTTCTAGGAGCGAATGTTCAGCACTGAAAATGGAAAGTAAAAAAAGAAAAAATAATAATCAGCATTTCCCTGAGTGCTCCAGGCTGAGGTGGATCACCTGAGGTTCAGTGGATGTACAAATGTCTTACCTGTACAAGTATCATGGCTGTGTATGGATAGATTTCTGTATCATGCTTTTTTTTTTTTTTATCAATTTGCAAAGGGACAAACAGAATTTCAAATTTTTGTGGCACTTTTGTCAATACATGCAAATTAAAACAGACTTGCCCTGTGGCATGGTCAATTCACTGCTGCAGGAGACACCCGATAGGATTTTAATTTTTTGTATTAAATTCCTAATTAAGCCTACAGTCCAAAAACATTTAAGAGTTTTTAATTTCAGGTTCTTTTAAAGAACAAACACAGGTTTCAAAAGCCCCTCTTGGTACAAAACAAGTACTCCTGTGAGACACATATATATGTCAAAATACGTATGTGTATCTTACTAGTTTATATAGATCCAGTTCTATGAAGAAGAGACAAGAACAAGCGATAGGACAAGAAGGAAAGGGCCTCGAGTTGTGCCAGGGAAGGTTTAGATTGGATAATAGGGAACATTTCTTCACTGAAAAGGGCTGTCCAACCTGGCACAGCTGCCCAGGGCAGTGGCTGAGTCCCCATCCCTGGAAGGATTTAAGAGCCACGTGGATGTGGCACTTGGGGACATGGGATAGTGGTGGCCTTAGCAGTGCTGGGGGAATGGCTGGACTTTATGTTCTCAGCAGTCCTTTCCAACCTCAGTGATTCATTCCATTGTTCTAAAAGATCCCTGCTTATATGTGGACACAACTTGCTGTTTCCTGACAAAGTTGCCTGAACTTAAAAAAAGGGAGAAAAGGCAGCACTGAGGCTCCAGTGCTGATAGACACGTGCTCTGTCCAGACCAAGGGAGCCACTGATCCCTCACCCCAGTGTGACACAGCAGCTCTGCTGTCAGCACATCCAGAACAACCTGGCAGCTGCTGTTCCAGCCAAAGGGACAGCCAGCTACAATCAGACACGGACAGCTGGTGCTGCACACCCAGCCTGCCCTGGGAATAATCCCAGTCTACCAGAGGGAGGTGAAGTCCCCAGGGGACTCATCCAGACCCTCTGTCCTACAGCTGGTGGTGAGGGGGGAAGCAGAGCAGGCAGAAAGCAGGCTGCCCAAAGGGAGGTGACCTTTTTTCCTGTCAAAGTCAAGCCAGCACTAAAAGCTTGACCCTGCCCCTCCCTACAGCCATCGGACCCTCCACTGCACATCCCTTCTCAATTTAACCTATTTTGCATTTTTCACTCTTACTAAACTGAGAATTCCAGCAGGGATTCCTAGAATGGTTTGAGTTGGAAGGGGATCTTGAAGATCATCTCATTCCACCCCCCTGCCATGGGCAGGGAGACCTCCCCCTAGAGAAGGTTGCTGTGCTGTAACACCACGCACAGCACCCACCAGGGCAGCGTGGGGATTCAGGCACACAGAATTTGAGGACTTGCTGCTGTCAAACTGGCTGGTCAGAGACTTGGACCCTCTGGAATAAATGCCCCTTTTTCCCCCTGAAGTGAGGCAAGAACCCCCACATGCCTGGAATCTGTCCCCTCACATAGCTGAGACACAGCTGGGTCAGTAACACCGTGGAGCTCAAGGAAAACTCTGAAGCATTTCAGAAGGTGCTCAAGAGAACAAAATACTGCAGTGAAGGGGGTAATAGGCAGGGAAAAGGTGCCTGAGTAACAGTTGAGTTACAAAAATAAGTTATTCCTTACTCCACTTACCTACAGATACCTCTCAAGAGCTGAGGGGGCAGCAGACAAACGAGTTATGCTTAAAATGTTCAGTCACAGGGTCCCTTACCTGCTGTGGTGGCAGCTGGTGTTTCCTCCTCGGCACTGGGGTTCCTTCTCTGCAGCACAGGTGGATGTTGTGATGTGCCTGACATCCGTGGCTAAGCCACAAAGTCCACATCCTTCCTGAAATGGTGAAAAAAAACCAAGCACCATATAAACCTTCAGCCTGTACAGCTCTTTAATCAGTCACATAAAGTGTGTTTACTCCTCAACTTCCCCTCTCTTCAGCAGATGGAGAGATCTCTCTCAGGGCCCTGTCTGTGCCCCGCTTACAGACTCCTTCTGGGATTTCCCAGCTCTCCATACCTCCTCAGATTAAGAATTTAGGAGATGGCTCTTGTCTCCCAGAAAGTTCTGTAGCTCTCACAGTCACAAGGACAGGACTGAGGAAATTAGGGGCAGATATAACGTGTACGTGGGGAGAAATCCCAAAGAATCATCAATACATAAACTTTAAAGCATTGATTTAAAAATGACAGCACCTTTCCCAGCCTTTCCTTGTGGTGGCTTCTCTCTGATTCCAACATCCAGCAAACACACAAAGCTTGGAGTGGGGTTGGAAAAGCTTTTCCTTCCTCCTCCAGCCATGTCTTGCATGCCATCATATGCTGTGCTGAGGGAGACACACTGCTGCTCCCAGCAGCTCCTCCATTCTTGAAACAGGGGGTACAGGAGAGCAGAGCTGTTGCAAGAACAGGCACACTGAGTACATCCATTTCTATTCATTGTCCCAATGTGGAATTTAAAATGAGTCCTTAGATTCACTGGTTATGTCTATCCAATAGAGCCATCACAGGTCAGTACAGATGGCACCAAACTGAGACAGTTCCATTTGAAATTTTAAAGTCAATCAGGACCAAAGAGCCACTTCCATCTCTTCTGGCCCTTGTTTGAATGCACACAAGATGAATAAAGCAGCAGGTTCCATTTTTTTAAAAAAATTTAAGGTTTTTTTTTTTTACAAGATTATCCTGTGGAAGCTCCAAGAGAAGAATCTTCTTAATTAAATATGTTAATACACTAATGAAATGCTGGTATGACCAACAACCATCAGCTGCAGACAGGGCCAGAGTTCAAACATCTTGTCAGGTTCCCCAAAAACATGAAAATTGAGTTCATGCCCACAGGCAGGTCCTGGGGCTCTGTTGTCCAGAGTTAAGCAGTTTCCCAACTGCTGCACCAGCACCCCTCTTCCCAGCTCGGGTGTAAACCTGCCAGAAAAGGCTCCCATACCTTAGGGATGGGGGGTTGTCCTCTTGTTGGTGAAGAAATCTTTTGTGGGCTGTAAGACAGCTGTGAGCTGAGGGGCAAGTGCCCCTTTACAGGTGTGAGTCAACATCCGAGAAAACTCCTCATCCCTTTGGATTCATCCTGCTCCATGTACTGCAGAGGCACTTGGATGCTTCTAGCAGGTACCTCCATATCTGCCTGTAAAAACACCAGAGGAAAACAGAGGATATGGTCCCAGCTATTAAGCCAAGAGAAGATGTAACACTGTGAGTCCCAAATAAATAAAAAAACCCTAGAAAATAAAACTAAACCCCCACCCAACTAAACAAAACAATAAAACCCACCAGCTGGATGTTACTAGGAATAGATTTCCAAGGAAACAAGCCTGGCTGGTAACATTCCTCGGACCAAAGCACAAAGCACTGCACAGCACAACACTGAAACAATCAAGGTTTGTGTGGGATGAAAATCTCCTAAATTTGAAGGTTTTCAATTGTTTGGGAAGCAGTTTATGCCCTGGAGACAAAAACCCCTCAGTATAAACACCACTGCTTGGATGAGATAGTTTAGAGTTCCTCAGCTGGACCAGGCACAATGTACAGAAAATACAAACCAAGGTTCTTCCCACAGGAAGTTTAAAATGCAGGAATTATCCAGAAATCCTTGTTCTTTGTGTAATGCCACTTCACGATTTTAAGTGATGTAAATATCTTCTAGGTAAAAGAAAATAACAAACTATCAAGTTTTACATTTGTAGAACAAAATTAACGCGGAAAATAAACAGAACAAAACTTTCCTGAACATACCTGGATGACATTTGACAACTTTGTGTTTTGCATGTTCATTTGATCTTCTTTTCCCACAGTTTTTGAACACTTTTTTCCAACCCCTGGCTAAAATTGGTCATACTGTACACAAACTTAAGAGCTATCATCACTAATGGCCTCAAGTTGTGCCAGGGGAAGTTTAGGTTGGATATTAGTCCTCATCTCCATAGCAACTGGAGAAAACTTCGGAGAGAATCCAAAAATTTCTTCATGGGAATAGGGAAAATTTCTTCATGGAAATGGATGTCAAGCACTGGAACAGGCTGCCCAGGGCAGTGGTGGAATCACCATCCCTGGAAGTGTTCAGAAAACACGTGGATGCGACACCTGAAGTTGAGTGGTGCTTGGACTTGATCTAAAAGCTCTTTTCCAACCTAAATTCCATGATTCTATGACTCAGATGGCTCCTAGTTTGTCAGCATGACTTGTGAAGGTGACACAATCCAGCCCACCACATCCAGGTCCAGCTCACAAAGCTGTCGGCCCACACCTGCACACATCACCTCTCCAGCCACTTGCTGCTGGGCCATGACTCTCCCCCAATTTTCCCAAGAGCAACTTCATGGCTGAGGAGATAAAAGTGGATGTGTGATGGTAAAGACTGAAAATACACACAGGAACTCGTCTTGTTTCTGCTCTCATATGGGATGAAAAAGGAAGCACCATCAAGTCCCCAGGCAGTGTGCTTTGTCCAACTGTTTGCTTCCCAACAGAGGCACAAGCAGAGCAATTCCAGCAGGTCCGGGATGCCACAAAATAAGGGAAAATTGTACAACAGGGGACTGATCAAAGCCTGTAGTGGTGTGAACGCTGTTTGCTCAGCTGGCAGCAGATGAATGAGCCTGGACAGAACCTCATTTAAGGAATGAAAACAGGACACAGGGTAGACACCAATATTCTATTTTTACAGGTAAGCAGTGAAAGATCCAGCAATTTTGGCAAAATCCCATGGAAACACAGTCCCTAAGGAAATACAGTCTCCCACTTCACAAACAAGATGTGGCTTTCCAGACTGAAAGTATTCACTGATGGTGTCAACATCAAATCCCCAAGATGGCTTGTCAGGAAGGAAGATTTAAATTATCAAAGCTAATTGATAATTTAATTTTTATCAAACCCCAAGTTTCATTTCAAATTCTGGTTTTAATTTCTGCCAATGCCAAAGATCTGTAAGCTGGGCTCCAGAATGCAACAGCAGAAGACCCAGCAAAACCCACAGCAGTCTGTCTTTTAAAATCACACTGAATTCTTGAGACAGAGCTAAAAAACTGGATTTCCACAGAAAAGACAAAATTTCCCTGCTTGATGACTTGCTAGAACCAAAATATTGTAATATCCTGGTAAGAAAACAAAAATGCAACCCCAAAGGTCCTTCTCTTTAGGGCACTGGAGAAATGTTGCCCACAATTCCAAGGGGGAAGGAAAATCAATTATCTAGAAGTTAATTTATCTACTTTCCAATATATTTGATATGTCTGAGCTGGCAACAATTAAAAATAAAATCTCAGTCTGATTATTCCTTTCCACGCTCAGCTTCAAGCCACACCTGCAGCTCAAAAGGAAGGAGGAGGCCAGACTTCACCCTACAGCTGGTTGCTCAGATGGGACCCACACCAGCCACCTGCATTTTTCAGTGCCTCAGTCCACAACATTCCAGCAAGAGACAGCAGCAGTGTACTTCCAGAGAGGAGTATTTCCAAGAGAACAAAACCCACAACATAAGCGGCACAAAGGAGAACAAATAAACAATTGTAGGACCATGTAAAAAAAAAAAAGCTGAGCAATCTTTTTAAACACAATTACAGCAATGTGAACAGGAAAAAAACAAGGGCACGCTGTGCATCAGTACAATGCCAGCCCAGAGCAAGGGCTTCAGCAATTTGTATTCACAGCACCAGCTTTAGGGGGGTTTTGAGAAGACAGTTCCCCACATCTGTAAATTGAGGGTCTAGAGAAGCAGTGAGAAAATGGAGCAGCAAAAATGTAACGGGGTGTCCCAGCTGCTTCTGACAACCTTCATGATTCCATCCACATAGAACCTGACACTGCCACAGTCACTTCAGAGTCCAGGACAGGGGTTCAGAGGGATGTTTTATCCAGGTCACAGCCATGGAAATCCTCAGCCTGCTGGCTCTTCATCCACCCTCTTTCCAAACAGACCTTCTCCTTCATTTCCTGCTGAAGGAAACACACCCAGACATGACAGGACCTGTTAGTGCACAACCAGGACAGGACTGGTACCACACACTCACCGGAACAAAAGAAGGGTTTGTGGTTATTCATATGCGCTCTTCTATCTGACAAGATGACACTCCAACAAGCCAAGCCATTTCCAAAGAAATTAAATCCATTCATACCCAGAATCCTAAACCAGAGCTGACTCAAAGCCAGCCTGCCAAAGCTCAAGAAACAAGAGATGTTTCCCTGAACAGAAATGTTCAATGAAGCCTAGTCAGCATTTTACTTTGCCAGTTCCACTACAGCTGTGCATTTCCCCACACATTTTCATCTCCTTTTTTTAAATACTCAAATGCTCTTTGCCAAAAGACACAACTGCCTGGCTGGCTTGATCAAACAGAAGTGACACACACTTCAGTAAAAAACCAAGGGAGAAAAACCCCTTTTGAGGGACAGTGTTCCAGAAACCAGAAGATGCTCACCGCTGGCTGTTCCCAGTTCTTAAGCCCCATCTTGCCTCACCTGACATTGCAGAGAATCAGAAGGTTCTGGACAGCAGGAAGGGTGGAATTCTCATTCTGTCCTGTCACCAGGTGCCTGTCCAGCACCACATGGACAGCATCCGGGCTGCTGGCTGGACACAGGAGGAAAAACAAAGGGATTGTGTTAGAGCACACAAGTTCAGTGCCAGAATCACACCACTGATAAACCCAACATGTAACTATTTTGGCCAGACATATTTGCTGGGTGCTGATCTATCACCCCAGCAGACAGGGGCAGTCTCAAGCCCCTCAACCTGAAACAATTTCCCTAGGAAATCTTTTTCTGAAAGGACAGGACTGGGTCCTTGATTTAATTAACACCAGGTGGGTAAAGGACACATATCAGGAGATTTTCATAATAAAAAACTCAAAGCATGTCTTTGAAAGTTGCAATTACCTCACAATACAATATAAACTCTTCTTATGCTAGACATGAGCTGTGATCACCATGCTACAAAAATTAAATATTCATTTTCTGGCCAATTACAACACCCCAGCATGCTCAGATGTACCAGCAACTGCTCAGCGCCCCAAAGAGAATTTTTAAGTTACCTCATTCTAGACAGACTCCCAGACTGGTTTGGGTTGGAAGAGACCCTAAAGCCCATCCAGTCCCATCCCCCTGCCATGGGCAAGGACACCTTCCACTATCCCAGGTTGCTCCAAGCCCTGTCCAACCTGGCCTTGCAAATGACCAGTGATGTACTGGTAAATGAGGGAATGGGAATGCCAGATGAGAGATCCTGCCAGAGTCCTGCTCAGCTGGATACAACTGGCACACATGCACTGACTTCCCAAAGGAGACACAAAGCGCCCATCCCGGACACCAGGCATGACCCACCACTGAATGTGGCTCCAGAATCCTTCACAAAATCCTCCACAATAATGGACAAACTGGCAAAATTCGGCTGCCTCACCAGCTCGTACACAGAGGGCTGAAATAGATCAAAAGGAAATGAGTCTGGCTGGCTTTTTACAGAAAAAGCCAAGCAAAACCAGCACATATTTCCCTGAAATTTATATTTCTGTTCCCTCTACTATTCTCCCAACTAAATGACGGATTTTGTGTAGGGAGGAAACTGGAAACTCTTAAGTGAGTTAAGTAAAGAGGATAAAACAACACCAAACAATTTCTGCAGGGGTGATTAACTTGAGGAAGGCACAGATCTGTCTGTCTGTGGCACACAAGTATTTGGACACAGATGCTGTGCCAAAAAGTAATCCATGTTGGAATGAATATGGGAAACAGCTTAAAGACATAAAATTTAGGAGCACTTATAGGTTTTTATGTGCAAAAAGAAGGAATTTAATTTTATGGTTTCCACAGCAACCATAGCTAGGCCACATCATGATTTAAAGTATTTCATCATGGACTATAACAGTTCATATACAGCCATAAATAATCCTTAACTCAAACAGAAGCACGTAAGAACACTAATAGCTTTTGTGAGTCGCAAAATCTTAATTTCTTAACTTTCCATGTAAATTTTCCACACTAGAAGCTGTACTAGAGCGATTTGCATCACTCTGACACTATAAAGTGGGCTGTGAGGTCAGAGCACATAAAATAAAGTGTCAGCAGTAACGGCTGCTTTAATTGCAAGCCAGTTTGTACAAACAGCCTTTTTCCCTAAAACTTCCTCTAACTGTTTTCCTAGGACTCCCTCTACCTTTTAAAAAGAAACAGCACCTTGAGAAATATAACCCCCAGCATTCATGAAACAAACAACCAAACAAAAAATTTTTTAAGTCCTCAACAACAAATGCAAAGAGCTGCAGCAGGAATTTCCAGCTTTTTTTTTGCTTCAGTTCAAAGTTTACTGATCAGAGGGAAAGCACTCCCCACATGCCAGTTAAGTGGGACAAACCCTTTGTGCACTCAGCACTGGGCCTCTTGTCAAAGACAACTCCGCACACCTTGCACAAGCCAAGGGTATTAAACTGATAATTTATATTTATAGGAAGCTCCTGGGTAAGACCAAAACCACCAGAAATCACACAGCAAAAAAAGCCCTCGAACAGCAAAAATCAGGTAAAAGCTCAACTCACCCCTGTCAGGCTGTATCCCTGGAAAACCCAGGATTTATCTTCATTGGTGGCACAACACAAAGCTGCCACTCCCTGTCCCACGGCACAGATGGGCTCTAGAAAAGAGTTAAAGCACATTTGTGAGCATCTCCAAATAGTTAAAACACAGGTGAGTGTGGTGAGACTCATGCTGCCCTCCTGCAGTGAAGTTATACTGCACTGATAATGTTCTTTTAGGTTGTAGGGGCTTTCCTGCACACTGCAGTAGCAATTATTGTCTATAATAAGAATTAGTACAATTATTTTATTATTATTATTACAGTAAGAGCAAGAATAAGAATTGCAGCTTTTAACTCCAAGTGCAGAGACAGCTCCACAAATGCTCGAATGTGGAGCACACCCCAAGTCTTGATTAATTGCAGCTTTAATGATGATCCTGGGACATTCCACACTTGGCTCTGAGCCTTGAATCCTGCTGGTTTGGACAGAGCCATTTCTGTACCACTGTAAGGCAGCAAATCCTTCTTCTGAGACAAGCTCTGAAAAGCTACTGGCATTGCTTTTTAAGATACTTTAAAACCTCTTTTTCCTTTTCAAGGCTTCCTTTTTCCTATTTAAGACACTTTTTCTCCTTTTAAGACTCCCTTTTTAAGATATTTTAGGATACTTTTTTCTTCTTCTAAGACTCCCTTTCCTTTTTTTAAGGCCCCCTAAGACACTCGTTTCCCCTGGTGAAGACGCCCTTTCCCTCCTCAGTTCTGAATGCTCTTTAGCCCTGCAAACACTTTTAAGCCTCTGGAAGGCAGCAGCCCTGCAGGAGCAGCACAAGAGCCCTGTCTCATTTAGCCCCGAGGATGTTCACCTACTGCTCTCAGTGCTGAAGTGCTGCAGGATCTTGGCCAGGTACCCGCTGTTGGCCAGGTCAGTCACGGCCCCAGGGCAGTTTGGGATCAGCAGGGCATGGTACCGAGCCCCTGGTCAGGAGGAAAGCAGGAACTGATTGTAGGACAGGTGAAAAACCCAAAAACCCTGACCATAAATCCACTGCACATTTGGAGAAAAATAAGACAAATGCATATAAATCAGTTAAAAATGACCTAAAGAAACTAACAGAGCTACACAGAAGAGAGAAAAAGGTCCTTCTTAGGACAAGGAACACACATTTTCAATGAGCCCTGATGACCCAGGCAAAACTTAAAACTGTTCTGTCTGCTGGCTCCTACTTCAGCAAAATATTTATTTTCAGCAAGTAACAATGTAGTGCGGGCTTATATAAAACACAGACATTATATGTATATATTGCATATCTATTAAAAGAGAATGACCATTCCAAGATAAATAAGAAAACAGCAAAACAGTTGCCAGGACTTCCTCTTAAATAAAAAATAAACCAACAACTGCAGCTTCCATGGTTTTCTCTTGAAACACAACTTTCCTGCCTTTTCTGTGACATTCTTCCCTAAAATCCTGGCCCTAAGCAACCCATTTCCCTGACAGTGGAGATGACAGTGGCCCGTGGGGACACTCTTACCATCGATGGACTCCAGCTTGGCAGGGTTGGCGTAGGACTTCATGCGGAAGTCCTGGATCCAGCGCGTGTTGCCCTCGTTCACATCCACAAAATCAATGGGCTTGCCCTGGGGATAACATGGTTCACACACCATGGTCAGGATCACTGCACAAGCATCCATCACACTTCCTGAAGGACTGCCATGTGGGATTTTGGGATGCTTCAGCTCTCAAAAAACAGAAGTTTTCCATTTTTCCCACTGAATTAGTGCTAATAGTTTTCCCTCCACTCTTTGTGGGAACAGACACTGGACACAGAAGTCCACATCCATGCTACAGAAAGCCTGCAGTCACTTCAGTAAAAACCAGAATTAAACAGGTCCCTCAATGTCTAAGGCAAATAAAACACCTCTCAATACATTTATAGTACTATTATCTCATGACAACTGAGATATCAATTGGTTTCAGGCTGAAATCACAGTATTTGCCCATTTTCACTCACCCCAGGAGTCGCCACTTGCAGGTTAAAGGCAGAGCTGGCCAGAGTAAAGCAGTGAAGGAACGACTGGGCTGAAACACCTGGAAAACAGATTCCAACACCTTAGGGAAACAACAGTGATAGTTTAATCCAGGCCACACTTCATCTAGCAAAGCACACAAGCTTGGGGTTCTGCTCATCTTAAAAGCTCTAGATAATTTCAGAGGATTATTTTTTTATGATTTAATGTTTTATGACATCAGAAACGTATAGCCTTCATTACAGGTGAGCTGTGTGCTGAGGAATAGATTCGTGGAGTGATTTGGGTTGGGACGGGCCTTAAAGCCCATCTCGTACCAACGCCTTGCCATGGGCAGGGACACCTTCCACTATCCCAGGTTGCTCCAAGCCCTGTTCAGCCTGGCCCTGAACACTGCCAGGGATGAGGCAGCCACAGCTTCTCTGGGCAACCTGTGCCAGGGCCTCGCCACCCTCACAGGGGAAGATTTTTTCCGCTATCATCCAATCTGAGCCGACCCTCCTTCCTCTCAAAGCCACTAAAGCCACACGCAGAGGAGCCAACCAGCACAGCTGCACATGGAGGCAACACCTGCAGTGCGGATGTGCACGGTGTGGGCCCACAGCTGCGCAGGGAGGGCACACGTGGGGCTGCGCAGCTCGGCTGCAGTGTGACACACACACACACGGGACACGCACACGGCAAGGGCTGTGGGGCGGGCACACGCGGGACACGCCGCGACAGCCACACAGGGGACACCCCCGCGCGGCACCGCC
>VWZW01006104.1:108271-140122 GCA_013397115.1 Edolisoma coerulescens | reverse complement strand
CCCCGCGAACCGGCGGGGCCCCCCCAGAGCGTCTCACCCGCGGCGGCGGCGCTGGCGACGATGAGGCAGGAGGGCTTGGCCAGCCGGTCCGACATGGCGGGGCCGGGCGGCGGCGGGGCCTGAGGGGAGGGAGGCGCGNTGAGGGGCGGGGGAAAAGCGCGCGAAATCCTGCGGGGGGCGAAAAAGCGCGGGAAGCCCAAAGCGGGCGCTGCCGCCGCCGTGCCCTTTAAAAGCCCTCGGGTGCCCCGAGAATCGTATAGTTCCGCGTCCCATCGGCAACTGTCATTGTTTCCTTATTTCCCTGCTTTTGTAAACCCCAGTGTTCAATTTCTGGATTGGTATCTTTCATCCCTGTGTGAATTTAATAGGTTTATCCCTCGCAGGCTGCTGGTGTGTTACAGACACAATGCTGTTATAAAATGGTAGATATAAAATAAAGACAGCACAATTCTGCTATTGGTTTTATTTGTTTATTTGAAAGGGCTTAATTTCTAGCCTGGTTTTCCTAAAGGAAATGTAGATTATGCCATCTTTCTGTCTCTTCAATCACCTGTCTCCTTTTCTCTCCAGAACCCAGTTCTGAATCTGTAGGCTGGTTAATCTGGATTTTCCTCTCTGCTCCAGTTTAGATACCAGAAAATTATTTTCGAAAAGGAAAAAAAAGCATCTTTTCCACTATTCTATTTTGCTGTTGTGTGGGGTACTTCAGGACTTAGTGCCACTCCAGCAGCCTAAGCCTTTGTGGCACAGGGCATCACATTTATGGTCCTTATTCCCCTCTTGTGAATCCAGTGCTTTTAAACAAACACAAAGGACAGTGCTCTCCCAGCCACTGCTCCATCAGCTCTTCCCATCCTCCCTACACTGCCTCAGGCATGTACAATTCCACACAGCCTGACTGGAGCCAGTGGGAGGGCCAGGCCCCCACCCATCCCAGCCTCTCAGCTCCAGCATTCCCACTCAGAAAATAGGAACTTATTTGATCTCCTGCTCCTGTCAAGACAAACTAAAACTCAAGCCCCCATCTGTTCTTCTGCGGCAAAACCCTCAGTTGATTATGCTTTTGCAGCTGAAGGATGCCCTTTTTCCTGACCCTGTGGAATTTACAGGGTTTTTCTTCCCAGTTCTTAGGAAATTAAATTCCAAAAGCCTGCAGGCTGCTGCTGGGACCCTGATTGGAGCTGGTGCAATACGATATCAACCCTTTGCGGTGACACGGGCTGCCAAAACCCTCCTCCCCTCCGTGAGCCCGGAGGGAATCTGTGCCCAGGGACCCCACGGACATCAGCCAGTGCTCAGGGGATGGTTTGTCTGCGAGGTGTTCCCAGCCCATCTTAGAAACAAAACCAGAATACCAGCAGGAGAAATTTGGCAGGAGAAAGGTCACAGCAAAGAACTGCGGCTGAAGCCTAGAGACCAGCCTGTGGGATGGGGAATCCCTTGGATGGGAAATGTTTCTCTTGTGTCTCTGGGTAAATCTATGATTCTATTTAGCTCCTATCCGGGAATAACAGTAGTCATCCTCTGCCTGCTTTCCCTGGGCAGGCTGGAGTTTATTTGGGGCAGGAACTGCCTTTTCTCACAGTTCTCAGTGGGATCACTAATCCTAGAAAACACAGCCTTCAGGAAACACAGACATAGAATCCTGGAATCATAGAATGGTTTGGGTTGGAAGGGGCCTTACAGCTCACCTCGTTTCACCCCCTGCCATGGACATCTTCCACTATCCCAGGTTGCTCCAAGCCCCATCCCACCTGGCCTTGGACACTTGCAGGAATGGGGCATGCACAATTTTCTCCGGACAACCTCCAGAAGGAGCACAGCCAGTTCCACTCGCACCCCCACGTCCACGAAGATGCTCACGGGAGGAATTATACAATCTCTCTATGTGTGTGTATATATATCTATATATAGTTTATTTTTCACAATCCTGGTAAGAGTTACAGGTGTATTTGGGAATCATTTACAGTTTCACAGCATATGGAGTGGCCATACAGCTTGTGATGTGAGTAACATACAGCGTGTAGAGAGCACACGATTCCGACCCATCCACCCACCACTCACACAATGGGTTTCCAAAGCTAATACTAGATTCAGCTACGGAGAAAGCCTGGAAAATGTCAGGGTACAGCGTTGGGTGTCGTACAACACTGTCAGTCACAATGGGACAAGCTAAACTACTTTAAATTTTCAATCTAGTATTTCTAGTCTACCTGCATTATTGCATTTATACGCTTTTTTTGTTTTCAAAGTCAAAGTAAATAGAATACTATATGGGAAAGGAAAAAATTCTTGACTATTTTAGGATTTGAGCTGCAGCCCATACAAAGTGTCCATAGAAGCATAGACAAGATTATAAATTCAACAAGGTATAAATTAGCTGGATAGCTTTGTGTGTAGGTAGGTGTCCATTTCCCTCCAGGAAATGTGTCTAGCAGCATATTGTTTCTGAGAGCAAAAGAAAAACCCCAAACCTGTATGTTGAACACAGGTAAAGATGTGTAAGTGACAAGCAGGTCTGTTTGTACAGGGAAGAAATCAAGGTGTCACTTGGAAAATTCCTATCATTTGGAAAACACACTCAGGAGCTGACTCAAAACCCACCGACGTCGTCGGAAAGGTGCCTGAGGCTTCCAAAGGAGCAGCAGGCGTTTCAGTCTGAGTTCCAAGGGCTTTGGATCAGTCCCTGGAGAAGTAACAGAATCCAAACAAACCAAAACCAAAATAAAAATCCCCTGTAATCTGACCTTCGAGTTCCCTTCCTACAATTTTCGTTTCCCCATAAACTTATGGCCAACCTGCACCTACCACTGGAAGAGAGTTGGTTTCCCAGTGAGGTGAAATTGCAATTTTTAAAGGCTTCAGTTGAAAGAGTCCTGGGAAAAGGCACCAGGGTTATGAAGGGCTGCTCAAAACTCAGTAAAGCCAAATTATTCCCTTGTTGGTTGGTTGTTTTTTAACCAGACAAAATTGTGTGGCACCCTTGTTCTCATCAGCTTGCCCCAGAAGCTTGGCTGCTTGAAGCGGCCGTGGCAAAACCAGGGATACAATGCAGGACTTCACTGTTGGAAAGGTGATTAAAGATTCCTCTTGTCCTGGTGGGAGCTTTGGTGCTGCAGCATCATCACACAGACAGAAAGAACCTGTACGTCCATGCTTAGGATGCTGTGCTGGGGCTGAGAAATGGAAAAGTGACGGAACTGTTTGTGAATTGCAAGATGGGAACAACCAGAAGAAAAAAGGGAACAGCCAGTCCAAAGCCTGTTTAACCCAGGTTATGCTTTTCAGCAGAAAAAAATCTATTTTAATTTGAAGAGCATCTAAGAGCAGAGGGCACGAGTCCCAGAGTACTGCATATCCAAGCACACACTGTCCAGAGGAGGGAGCAGAGCTGTAGCACAAGGTCGATCCAAACTCATGATTTGGAAATCCAAAGGCTCTGATCTCTCCCAGGATTTTGAGGCCTATTATGGTCAATTGAACGAAATGTGAATTTGTGAGGCCCGGAAGTCCCGCAGTTCTTTATTACCCAGTGACACCTGATCAGCCCATTCAAAAGAGACAATCCTTGCGCTTCCTGCACCCTCACCCCTGGCACAACAGCTGATCCTTCCAGGCCAGCAAAAGTGCAGGTCCTCAACTTCAGAATTTCTCTTTTCCTTCTGTTTCTGGTGTTCCAGAGGGCTGAAGGAGCTCTGGCTGCACCCAAGTGTGGTGTGTGCTCACACCGTGTCAGCACCTCTTGAGCAGCCAGAACACCTCACACCTGACTGACAGGGAAGGACAAGAAAGGGACTTTCCTGGGGATTTGTCATCCATTACAAATCCTGTGGCAGACAAGTACTCAGCCTCTTGCAGAGTTAGACCCTCAAAGGTGAGAGCAGATCAAAGCTTCACACATTCCCACACACAGTCTGGGGGCCCAGCACTGCCTGTATTTTTGGAGGACCACCCAAAACCTGCATTAGCCAACCCAAAATCTGCCACAGCCTTGGGGTATGGAGTGGCCACATCTGCAGAGCTGCCCAGGAAGAAAGTAGGGAAAGGAAAGGGAATACAGTGCAGTGGCCAAAGAAGGAGGAAAGAACAAGCAATGAATCAGATCAGAAACCAATGGAACCTCATTGTTTGTAGCAGCTGAAGATGTGGTATGAACACATACCCCAGGAATTAGGGAATTTAAAAGGAAAGCAGGTCACAGGGCTGAACTGATGGTCTCAGAAAGAAGAGGAAAAAGTCATCATAAACTCACTTTATTCAGTGGATTAAACCCCCTGAGGGTTGCTTGATGGGGGCACAGGCTCCATGGCTTTTTGGGGCTGTCAGGCAAGTGTCACTCCTAAGACCCAAAATGTGCCAGCAGATCCTCAGCATCAGCAGATCTCTCCCCAAAAGAGTAAAGGACCAAATACCTCCAGTGTAAATAGCAGGAAATATTCCCAATTCCAACATCCCACAGTGAGAATTTACTGGAATACAGAACTGTTATGCTCCAGATCAAAGCCAATTCCTCTTCATGGCGGGAAGTGCCCAACCTGCACAGCAGAACTGCAGCCAGCTCACGAACGTGATGTGATGCTGCTGCCTGCCCCTATGGACCTCTCCTGGCTTTGTGGTGGAGGGAATGACACCACAGCAAGGTGCTACACGGCCTGGGAAGGGAATCAGCATTCCTGCTCCAGCATGAAGGCATGGACCAGGAGGATGGAAGTGCGAGCAGGCTGCATTTTCAGTCCTTGTCACAGCAAAGCACATGAAAAGAGAACACAGCCCCTCCTAATGTCCTAGCAATTCCCCTGAATCATGCAAAGTTGGTTGTAGAAAACTTCAGATATTTTTCTAACCCTTTAACATTGCACGGAGCCAGCAGGAATTCATCTGGAAAAGGCAATTAGCAGAGGTTAATTTGCATGGCATCAGAGCTGGTCATTTTTGCCTTTTTCTGAGAAAAAAAAGGTGGGGAGAGGATATAAAAGTTAGCATGTCCTTACCAAAGCTATTAAGATAATTAAATAGTGCCTTTTCTCTCCACTTCTCTGCTCTGTTCCTTGCACCCTCTCAGAATCCTCACTGGCTTGAAGCTTTCCATGGAGCTATTGAAATTCCAAGAATTTCACCTTTCAAGCACTTTTTTTCATTGCCTTTTTTGGTTCATTTCTCGAAGAATCATTTTCCTCTCCAATCTTCAGCACTGCTATTTTCAACCAATTCTAAGAATAGTTAGAAGGCTGCTGTTTCCAGGAAAAGCGGGGAATACTTTAAGGCATAAATCATCTCTCACCAGCCCCAGGGGTTTTTGGTTGCACCGCTGTTGTTCATACACAAATCCTGATTCCAGTATAAGCAGGGCTGCCTCGAAGAAGAGACTTTCCTTATGCTCAGCCTAAGGAACATTTGTGTCAATTTAAAAATAAATGTCTAATTGAGATGATTTTATGATGACCTGTGATCATATCCCTGGTGCCAACAAGAACTCTAAGGCCAGAGCATGGTGAAGCCAATGGAAAAATTCCCCTTGTTTTCAGTATTCTGTGGATCAACCCTTAAACTTTTAGTCCGTCAGAGACACAAATGGATGTTTAATTTATCACCCAGCCCGAGGGAACTAAGAAATGCTTCAGGGCAAGTGACTGTTGAGTGCTTTAAGTGAGCCCCAGGCAAACAGCACCTGCAGGAATGCATTCTTACCCTCCCAAAAATGCTGCTGCATTATCCCCTGGCTGCCAGATTAGTTTTCATCCTGCTGCAGCACTGTGAGGAATAACAGGACTTATCCACAGGGTATTAAATAAGTAGGAAGAGGAAGCAGAAGCATAATCCATTTCATCTCTCTTAAAATAGAAGCAGCAAAAACCTTCTACTGATTGTCCAAGACAGCATAACGACATCTTTATATTCAACTAAAATTTATGATTCCCTAAAAAGAGATTGAGACCGGGTGCAGTGATTGAACCGAGAGGTTTGCTGATAGGCTGAAAGGTCTGTAAGAAGTTTTGCCAATTTATAATTTATCGACTTGATCAAAAGAGTAAACTAGCAATCTAGATCTCTTCAAACCCCAAGCACAGAATCTGATTACTTTTAAGCGTTAATTCACTCTCCCCACAGAGATGTCACTGGAAGGACTTCATACCACAAAAACCACACAAAGAAGGACATCAAGCAAATAACGGCGTGTGCTCAGTACGAGAAAAGACAACTATTTATTTAGCACAGCGAGTTCAGTCATTTAAGCCTTCTGCTTCGACAGATTTGGGGCTGAGAGAGGGGGATTTGCTCCCTCGGCCTGGTGCTCGCTGGACGTTTTTGGCTCAGAACGAAAGCACTGCACAGCCTGGCACAGTAAGGCAGGACAGGAGGTGTTTGCAAGTCAGGGCTGCGGCGCGCTGGGGCATCTATGCTGGATCTGCCCGGCTCAACACTAGACCCACACTTGGAAAAGTGCTACAGCACAGTCCAGGATAGTCTAAAAGTGCCTCATTTTAAAGCAAAGAGCCCACACACGACTATCCAGGGAGGGGAGCAGGGGCTCGGGGCTCTGAGCACGACGGGCACACCACACACTCAGCACTTCACCAGCCAGACATTCCTTGTACTGAGGAGAAACCAGGACCAGAAAGGAATTCAGGAGCTGCATGGCGTGGTGGGAATGGCACAGAAAAGACATCACGGACACTTGGCGTGAATGCAGGGAACGAAGGAAGGGGCATCTCCACCTTGGATTCTCTCCCCCTCCCAGACTGCAGCAATACAACACAAAGGTTTGTACACACACACGCAGGATGTGCTTCAAGGCAGGGTGGTGCACACACACACACACACAGAGACAGGTGTTTTCCAAACCAAACTGCCAAAGAGGTGGGTTCCAGGTGCTGAACCTGGACAGCAGACTGTTAAGTGATCACAGGAAGTGGAAAATCCCTTGGGAACTGGACATACCACGTTCAAAAATCCCTTACAAACAGGACATACCAGGTTTGCTGCGCAGGGAGGACTCAAATGAGCGACGTGCCCAGATGAGGAGCTGCAGCCCCATCACCACCTCTGTGGTGTTTCTGGATGAAATTGGTGGCCTTGCATCCAAGTGCTCTAAGGGCAGGCAGGGTTTGGAGATGGAGAAAAGGTTAAGGCCATTGGCTGAGAACTGTTTTTCCCCTCTTCTGTTGCCAAAGGTGAAGACAAGGAAATAAAAACACTTTAGAAAGTAAAACTGGAGACTTGAGTGAAGCAAGTACTTCATTTTCCTCCCCCGATCTATGCTGGTCAGGGCAGAATGGATAGATGCTGTGCCTAATGTCACACACTGCTAAAAACAATCCTAGGCCAGAGCTGAGAGGGAGGGAGGGGACAGAAAAGTAGAAACATCTCTTGAAACCAGAAGTCTCTGTCTGAAAATCACCACTCTATTTGGCAGAATATGAACTGGAGCAGGAGGGGGTGATTTCCCTTCCTTCTGAGCAATGTAAGCCAAACTCCCTGCAAAAATTTCCCTGCAAAGTTGTGCTTCAGAGATCTGAGGGGAGAGGAGGACCTTTCTGCTTCTAACCCTTCCCCAGGCTGTAAGTGACACACTGCTGATGGGAGACACATCCACAGTTCATGCCAAGAGTGCTTTAGGCTACCAGGATCTCACCTGGAGCTGTAGCCCTGCTTCCCAAGACTCCTGTGAGCCCAACACACCCGCTTTTGTCTCTGTGCTGGCAAAGGTGGAGGCATCAACCTCCTGCTGCACCAGGACACAGCGTCTGATACTCCCAGAGGCCGTGCACCTTTGGGAATATTTTCTGAGCTCACCATAGGAGTAGCCATGCATTCCAAGACCATGTGCCTTCAGCAGGTCAGATTTGGAGGTAAGTAAGACAGATATAAGCCAAGAGAAGAATTGCCAGGTCAGGTTATACCCCTCCACCATCCTGTCCAGGGACTGTGCTAGAGGCAGACACTGCACAGGCAGCACCTGAGGAATGCACACCTCCCTCTATCCCTGCAGCCCCTGAATTCACCCATCCATCTCAGCTAAAGGTGCACGACGGGCTCGGTAACAGAACTCACCCCGCTGTGTCACAGCCCCTCTCTAATCATCACTCCTGCCCCTGCCCATGGGCTGCAGCCACTGCCGAGCTCCCATTAGACCTCATCTAATCTCTGACCCAACTTAAACCAAAATGTAAGGGGTTTTTATAACACTCTGTTTTGCAGCAGCCAAGAGAAGCCTAATGGAGCCAGATCTCCTCACCTCTTGCTGTTTAGTGCTGAGCATCGACCAAAGCACTAAACACCCTCTCTCCTCCCCCTCACAAGGTCTGGCTTTAGAGCCAAGGTACTCACCCATGAAATCAGGCTGCTCCCGAGTGCTGGGAATTTGTTTCCATTTCTAAAGTGTGGACGAGTTACAAATCCCTGCTATTACTGTCACAAGAGGGAGGTGAGAAATCCACCCAGGACAGACTTCAGTGCCCTTGAAAGGGGTTTCCCTGGTATAAAGCAGGTAGGACAGTGTTAGTCTCATGGGGTCCCAGGTCCTCTCTGCCCCTAAGACCAGCTCGTGTCTCCCCTTTTCCTGTCTTCCCATGTGCTGAGAGACCACAGCCTTCAGTGGGGGAAAAAATCCAGTGAAAGGCCTTATCCAAAGCCCAAAAAATGAACACAAATAGCCCAGCCAACCTCGAGGGAGCTTGGACTGAGGCCACAGCACTGTGCAAAGCCCAGCCTAACTTTAGGAAATACTAGATCCAAAACAAAGTCTCTCTATCCCAAATGCTGCCCACGCGACCCTGGCAAGCCCTGGGATCCTGAAGGCTGCAATGGGACTTCTCCAGGCTACAGCACAGCCCCTCTGGTCACTGTCCCGCTGGCAGCTCAGCCAGAGGAGTGACCTGATGTGACATCCCAGGCTCACACTTTGCTCTGCCACGCTGCAGCCTCCACCTGCAGCTGCCCTGGTTCCTCTGGGGCACTTCCCAGGTGGGTGTTCTAAGGTGGGATGATGATCAGCAGGTACACAGACACGGATTAGGGATCGCCCGTGGCTGTTGGGTCAGGGAGCCGCCACTGCCCCTGCGCTTCCCTTGTCCCAGGGTGGCTGGACAAACACCCCCAGCCCAGCGCAACAGGTGAGCTGGGCCTTAGCACTCCCCTTCCATCTTCTTTACCACAGCCCAAGTTAAAACAGAACCAAACAGAAACCAAAACACGAAGTGGGGACTCCGGATGGGACGTAGAACACTTTGGACTTGAAAACGGGACTGCAAGAGAGGGGGGGTGTCTCCCAGGGAGGACAGCAGGGGAGGGGAGGGGACACCGTCATTTACACCGATCAGGAGAAGCTGTAATCTATACACAGTGGTATAAGCCAAGATATATTACATGAAAGAACACACTGAGTGCATGGAGTTACCCACAGCGGGTCAGACTGGCACAGTTGTCTTGAACAAGACCCTGGAGTTGCAGTTGGTGTTTGTTGTTGACCTATCTAGCTCGCTCTCTCTATATATAGCTATGTATAGAATTTCTCTGCATGCATTTGTCTCAAAAGGAGCTGTACAGCTGGGCTGGGTTTCTCATCCCCACCCCGTCTCGGTCTTCATTTTTTCCGGGCTAGGAATGCCACTCCCACAATCACAGCCAGCGCAGCCACCGCCACTCCTCCGACGATGATCAAGGGCTTCATGTTGTCGAAGAAGCTGCCCGGTGACTCCTCGGAGCTGTTTCCCTTGTGGTCAGAGTCAGGGGACTGGCCGCTGGCCTCCTGCGTCTCCGTGGCGGCGGGGCTGGGTTTCAGGTTGCTGTGGTTGTTGGCGATGGTGGTGTCACCGCCTGCCTTCTTGGTGGCCGTGGCAGGAGCAGGCTGCTCTTTGGGGGCCTCCTTCTTGTCTGCATTCGTGGCAGGCCCAGGGTTGGGCTTTTCCGGCTTCCCGGAGCTGGCGGCCTTGGCGTCGGGTTTGTTTCCGCTTCGGACGTTGCCTTTGGAATCCATCCTAAGGGTGCTGTGGGCAGCGACTGGATGTGCAGGGCTATCCCAGCTCTTCTCCCTTGCCCGGCTGCTGCAGGAAGCAGAGGAGCCACCCGAGCTCAAGGCCTGGGAGTGTTTATCTTGGGATGCTTGTCACGCTGGCAGTGTCCTACCTGGACATGATACAGCACCTGGAGGGGGAAGCAGAGCAAGGAGAGGTGAGTGACAGGGCAGAGTGAGCCAGTGTTGCTCTGCCTGGAGGTGATGGAGGAGGACAGAAAGGAAAACGAGAGAACTGTTGGCTCCTTCTTTCAGAACTGTGAACTCCATTCAAAGCATTTACTACAGGCTCTGTGCCTGCAACAATCACAGAAGCAGAGAACAGCCTGGGCTGGAAGGGACCTTAAAGCTCACCTTGTTCAAGCCATGGGTAGGGACACCTTCCACTGGATCAGAGGGCTCCAAGCCCTGTACAGCCTGGCCTTGGATACGTCCAGGGATGGGCAGCCACAGCTTCTCTGGTCAATGAGTGCCAGGGCCTCAGCACCCTCACAGGGAAGGATTTTTTCCTAATATCAAACAGGAACATCAAACAAGTTGGACTGACTGTCATCTATGGCTGCCACATCTGGGCATCCATAGTCCAAGTCCATCCTGGCTCTGTGTGTGTGAGACCATTTGTCAGCGATGACAAATTCACATCCAACCAAATAAACCTTACTATGCCTTTGCTCACCCTTTCCATTCCTTCTGGATAAGGAGAGAACACTTTGTTCCATGGGAAAGCAGATGGATAGATCCTCCCTGCCTGTCTCACCCTCCACCCTTCCTTTCGCAGCACGAACCCGAGGTCCATTTAGGAAGTGGTTAATATGTGATCTTGTGTGATACTCTCCCTCCAGATGGAGGAAAACCAGGATTAGTTCCTCAGTTCTCACAGGTATCAGGGATAAAAGGATTATTCCTGCCAGCATTTCGGTGGAGCAACAGCAAAACAAAGCAAGTGCCAGATCCTCAGCTGGTGCAAAACAGAGAATTGACTGCATGGATTTACTGCAGAGCTGGATCTCTTGGTGACAGAGACGTCTCACTCCTGTCATCTCCTTTAAGGGCTTACTGGACTTGCCCATGGAGCCAAACAGGATGCTGGTGATCAGGGGCTCTCTTCCCCAGGGAACTGATGGAAGAGGTGAATAGCATGGCTGCACCACAGGAATTCAGCAAAGGGACAAAGTGGGCTTTGAGGGGATGCAAAACCACCGCCAACAACTTCACCCCACAAACCTGGCAGGGCAAGGTAAGCTGAGGATGGAGCTCCTGTGGCTGCACTTCCATGTGATGGGAGGAGAGGACAATGCACTGGGCATTTTGCCACCAGGCTCTGGCAGTTCAGCACCACATCAGCTCCGAGCTCGGGAAATAAAGAGAAACCAGGAGGCAGCGTCGGATCCGAGCCGCTGGCTTTGCTGGCTCCCCGCTGACCTTCAGGGCTGCCAGAAGCCTGCTGGGAGCTTTCTGCCTGCTAAGTGAAATCAGAGCTCATTGTCTGGATCGAGAGCTGAAGAGGCTCCTCAAAAACCTCAGCAAGCAGAGGTTCCTTCCAGAGTGGCTCAGAGGGCAGATCACTCCTCTAATGACAGGAACGAAGTCCCAGGCCTGCAGCAATGATCTGTGCTGCTGACTCTTCTGGAAAAGAGGCTGACAAACGTGGGGCTTTCATCTCCATTTAGGCAAGAAAGGAGAAAACCTCACAGAAATGCCAGGTTTGGGTCTAGAGCAAAGCTAGGCAACACCTTATGGCTCCTAAGTATAAGATGGAAACATCTCCCTCTCCTGCTCTCCCTTCCCAGCCATTGCTTGGTGGCCACCAGCTGCTCCAGTGCCAGTCAGCTGGAGCAGTCTGAGGGAACTGCAGCACCAAAATCATGGAATTCCATAGCTCTCACAGAATATCTTAAGTTGGAAGGGATCCACAAGGATCTTCCAGTCCAGCTCCTCACGCTGCACCAGGCCCGCTGAGCATAAAACCCCATATTTCTCATTGACTGCAACTGGACAATGCTTGCATTCCCTAGTTTGGGATACTAAACCCTTTTGGAAAGCCCAATCTGCGCCCCCTCAGGGTTTGCTGAGTGTGTGTCAGACACTTGGGCATCCTGTACCACACAGACCCCACCCCGGATGCTCACCCAGCTTCAGACCTCACTGTGGCTTGCAACTTGGGAAGGAAACACAGGCCTGGCCAAGTGCAAGAATATTTTCCTCTCAGTGCTCATTCTGTAATATTTCTGTAGATATCACCTGCCTCACCTTTTCCTGTACTTCCAGAGAGCATCCATACTGCTCTGTCAGCACAAGTCCTACATAAATCCAGGGCTCAGGCTGCACACAGTCACTCCCAGGACTCTGCTCCTCTGGTTTGGGATCAATTTATCCTTTTTTTTTTTTTTCTCCAATCTGGTACAATGAAACACAAAGAAATAGTAAGAGGAGCCCACAACTGAAGAGGACTCAGAGGTTAAAGCAGGGAGAGTCAGATTAATCGTAGCATAAATATTAAATTACCTTCTTTGTTGATTTGATATCAGTTAACTGGGCCACTCACACACTGATATTCGTGTGGTTACAGCACATGCACCAAGCATTAAACTTCTGCTCTTTCCCTAGGAACACCATAGGCGGCCTATGGAGATGGTGAGGTAAATCACAGAGAGGGCAAACTCACCTTTTTGCTGAGAAATGGGGACCCTGCACAGCCCAGGCACCTCAGGGTTTATCCACACCCCTCACTGATCCAGATTCCTGGGGGCAGGAAAGCTGGTTTTGCTTGGAGCCCATGCTGGGCTGTGGAGCTTTGTCCTGCCACCATGCCCTGCACTGCCACAAACAGAATTTCCTGATTCTAAGTGAATTTCCACTAAAAGCAACACAAACCCCTCACACAGCTTAGAAAAGGTTTTAAAAGATGTAGAAACCAAACTAAGCCAAAAATCAATATCGGCAGTTCTTAAGTGCCCGCATAAAAGGGCTTTTGTCTGTGGTTTTCCATCACTGCAAGTAGCCACAGGATCGCCCAGCACCCCTCCAGACCCTCTGGCCTGGCTCATCCTCCTCCTCTGGGTCCTGGGTACCCTTAGCAGCACATCTTCTTCCATCCCAGTACTTAACCCTCTTCTGTGTGCTCTTAGCTCCCCACCTTGGGAATCATCTCTCCATCCTGTACTTCCAAGGGCATGGGGTCATCTTTAAGTACCTCTGTCTCCTGCAGACTGAAGAGAGAGGTGCTTTCCTCATTTCCAAAAACTAAGCCTGCGCACGAGGGTTCCCCACCATTCCTTTGTCTCTTCCTCTTCCCTCATTCCATCACACCAAGTTTTTCTCTAATAACACATTTTCCTACCTTTGCTTTCTTCTCTGTAGCTCCTCACATCTTTTTATTCCTCCTTTCTCTCTTGTCAGTTGCTGTCTCTGCCTGTCTACCCATTCCTCCCCCTTCCAGCTCCCTCTCTGCCTCCTACACAGGCAGCAGCACTTGGGAATAAGATTTTGTGGGAGACAGGTTTCATTCCCTCCCCTTCCCCTGCTCCATGCTCTTTCTGCTTAACAATCAGTGCCCTTTCAGGGAGGTTCTCATTGCCAGCAGCTAACCAGCTCCTTCCCAGGCTGGGAAGAGGGAGTTGGCATAATAAAACCAGAGATGATATAGGAGAAATAGGAAAAGGAAAGCCTTCCAAATTGCTGCTGCTGCGAGGATTGGCACACAAACACCACAGCTCCCCTGGGATGCTCTCAAGGTCAGTGCAGTCGGACTCACCCAGAGCAACAAGCTGCCCTCCGCCGGAGCAACAGGCCAGCAGAGGAACAGCTTCCTTTGGCTCCCTGAAGGGCACCTTTCCTGCCTCAAATCCCAGCAAATCACCAAACACATCTATTCATCTGTCTCCTGCGTGCACAGATGAAAGCTGCATCAATCCCACACCGAACGGAGCGGATGAGTCATTGCTAAGCTGTGCCACAGCACAGCTCCATCAGGATGGCCCCTTCCCTCTGCAGGGACCAGCCCCATCCCATCCCCAAATCCTCTCATCCTCCCCTACTGCTTCCATTTGGAAGGGAAAGTCAGTCACACTGCAAGACTGAGAAGCTGCTCCAGGGTGTGGGTCTGGGGTGCAGTGGGAAGCTCATCCTTATGGTTTTTCCCTCTGTTATGAAAAGCAGCACATTTCCATCAGGTCCTCAACTGCCACACTGAGACTGGCAGCAAGGAAGGATTTAACAACACAGTGGGGTTATCTATCAGGATTTATCCTGCAACAAATATCCATCCCTACACTCCAGGTGTCCTCCAGTTGGAAACATCCATCTTGGAAACAGCTACTGACCACATCTGACCTGGAGCAATGCTGTGCAGAAAGAGCTAGAGATGGCAGGAAATACTGAAATACCTTATCTTCAAATCTTCCCCCTTATCCCCTAATCTCCTCTTCCTTTCTTTGTCACTCCTGCCTGTCTGGAAGGAAGGCACTCATCCCCTTGTGCACAGGACAGACAGACCCCTGCTCTCCCTAAGGAAACAGCAGTTGGCACCAAAGGTGGCTCTGGCGCAGCAGAGGGAGCTCCGTTCCCAGCACTCTCACCATCCCACTCTCCTCCACCATCTCATCTAACCACTAAGGAATGCAGCTTGGACCACCCTGTCCTTTGGGAAGTGTCCTCATGGGTCTGTGCCTGTCCCCTCTGCCACGTGTGGAGTGATCTGTCACGGCTGGAAGGATTTGTGTCCAGTCCCCACCTGCAACTGAGCAGCACATCCTGTTTTCCGGTGCTTCAACTCCCCCTTTCCAATGGGGAAAACCAGCATTGCTCCCTTTTTCTGAGCTGCTGGGGGAACAACCGCGTTAAAGGCGGGGAGATGCCAGGCAAGCACCCAGGAGAAGGACGGCAGAGTAGTGACTAAGCCTTTCCCCATGCCCAAGAAGTGCAGCGAAGATGGATGAGGTAATGCACCGCCTCTGATATTACCATAAATATTAAAGCAGCTTTACATAAGGAGCTTGTGCTCCCTCAGCTGCCGTGAGCAGCTCCCCAAGGAGGATTTTAGTTCCCTTCCAGGCTATTTCGGCCCCCGGCTCCTGACGCAATGCACGGCAAACGTGATAAAACACAACGCAAGCCCCACGCCAGCAGAGTCACAGACGCTTTCAAACGGCCTCAGTGCTGCACAGCCAGGGACAGGCTGGGCAGGAGCCTGCTGTGCTTCCCAGCACTCCCAAATCCAACCCTCAGAGACAGCAGCACCAAGTCGCAGCAAACACCAGTGACCCACTTCACTCTTGATGAGATATTTATGAATCCTTTTCCCAATCTGTTGTTTGTTACTCCCCACATCGCTCCCCCCGTCCCTGCATTAAATGTTTCCCTCTCAAACAAGCCCTTTGAATCTTGTTGTGGAGAGTGTCAGATGCTGGAAGTATTTTAGCAGTGGCAGCAGCCTCAAATCGCTGCCACAGGGGGAGATGTGCCAGCCAAGCCTCTGCTCCACGGCTGCGGCAATTCCTGCAGCTGCTCCGAGCCACAACAGACTCCTCACTGGTCCAGCTGGTGCTGGCAGTGACCAAAAACCTGCACCCACCACCCCCAGAGAATGGCCAGGAGCCCCTCCTCACTCCCAGTGTCACCAAGCCACGTCCCCTCTCTCCCAGGCTGGGCAATGCATCCACACTCCAGAGACTGGGTTGTTCCTGGCACTAAGGTGAGGTGTGGAAACAGGACGGGTTGCTGTAGCCCAGCAAAAGTGGCTTTGCCCTCCATCTGCAAAGGGAAGGGCTCTGGAAGGCAGACCGTGGGTCACCAGCTGCACAGAGGTGTGACACCAGTGCCAGCGTCCTCTCTGGAGGCTGCCCAGCCATGGTGCCCACACAGGTGACACAGCACTTCAGTTTTCTCACCAGCAAGAGCCCAGGAACAGGACATTTATGGTCTTTTTCTGCACCACAACCTCTGCAGATGACCAGCTCTGAGCTAAGCGTCACCTCTGCAAACCACACACATCCTGTCCCCAAAGAGCTGCTGGGATGGATGTGGCAGACATTTTATTCTCTGAGAGATAGAGGCGGCATTGCAGACACACCACACTCCTGCCAGGGGCTCAGCCTGTGTTTTTTGGGCGGCTTTTAACCCCAAACACAGCTCCAACCCACCCTGAGATAAGACACCCTGCCTGTACGCAGCCACGTGCGCAGCAAAAACCAGGCGCTACCAAACAGCCGTGGGAGAGAGAAGATTTTGTCTCCAGCCACGTGCTCCGACTGACTCCGTAGGGGTGGGCACTGACTCACACCCGGCCTGCGGTCGGCAAGAGAAGTCACACATTGCAAGGCCCCTCAAGTGCCACCAGCCCCCCCCATACAGCTGTACTCTCAGACACACCTTACAGCCAAATAATTTCTAGAATTCGACAGAATCCGGAAATCCTTTGCTGAGGTTGGGTTGAAAATACCCTGCTGCAAAGTCTGGACCTCAGGGTCCTAACACAGTCCCCAAGCCCTCAAAACAGGGCTCAGAGCACCTCAATTTGTTGTGCTAAACCCGCTTTAATCTTGGATTTGAACCCCCCTCAGAAACAAAATTAAATTCTCTTTTCCCCTGTACAGTTCCTTTTTTTTGTAGCAGACCAAAATCGTAGCTTTTACCCTTCAAAAATCATGAGATGTTAGATCTTGAGCCTCTCCCTGGCAGGGCTGAGCATCCCTCACCCCAAGACAGAAATTCAGGGAACAAAGGAAAGGCTTCTCAGCCAGGATGACTTTTTTGTTCCATGGCAGCTATTTGTCAGGACACTGGATTAAAGCACTGGAGTAATAATGGGGAACACTTTGGAAACACCGCAGCGACAGGAATCCTGGAGCCTTAACCAGTGAGTGTGACACCTCACAGGGGTCTGGGTGCATCCTGCACCCTACCCTGGGCACTCCTCATGTCTTCACTTTTGCAAACACACTCTGTTCATTTCTTTATAATGTTTTTCCAGCCCTCCCAGAGCCAAAAATTCAATGCCAGCAACACGCTGGCTGGGGCCATGGGGCTCATCTCGGTTCTCTGCTCAGCTCTGGGTCTGCGGTGCCAGCTCAGGGATAACGCGACAGGGTCAGCAAACCTTCCCTGCCTCTTGGAAAAGGGTGAACACTCATTCCTTCCCACCACAAGCCCTGCTCCTTACCCCGGGCCTGCCAGCACTTGAGAAAAGCCTTTGAGAAGAGGGCAGATGCTTCCAAATTGGGGTGCTGCTCCCAAAGCAGCCACGAGCCATTCCCCAGCTTCAGGAGGCTGATTCCCTTTGTGATAGATCTTGCTTTTAAGGCCTCTTCCTCCCAGTCCTGTATCCCAAATTCTATATCCGCAAGCAAAAAAAGGATAAGGGGTATATGTGACACAGTGAAATAGCCCCAGCCACTGCAGGAAGCAGCACCAAATTCAACATCCCTCCCCCAGTTTATGGGCATCCTAAATCTATCCCTTCTGCCTGATGCGGCATCACCCCCTTTGTGGCTCAGCTGGGGCCAGCAAAAAGATTCTGGAAGCAATTCCTCACATGCAGAGCTGGGTCTGGAATCTGGCAGCCCCTGGATCTGCAGGCATCAGCCTGAAAACTGTTGCTCTGCAGCTGAAATCTAAGAAGCCACTGCGGGCAGCTGAGGGGCCAATTCCACACGAGGCAGTGACCTTCCAGCGAGGCTCCCCGCACTCTCTGGGCTAAAACCCATCCCTTACCTTGTGCAGCAACACCAGGGGACTCTCCTTCCTTGGCAGAAAGCTGGGAAGCATCTGGGGAAGGATGGCCAAAGCTCCTCCAGCACGGAAATCCCTGCTCAGGGAGCTCCGGCCCTCCCTCCGCCCCATCTGCCAGCCCCGACACCTGATCCAGGATGGGGACACTGTGCCAGGGTGTTTTCCAGCCCCCCATCCCAGCAGCCTGCCAGGGGAGGGGATGGATGCAGCGGGATGAAAATTCACATTTAGGGGAGATCTGGGATTTCTTCCCCCACCCTACCACAATATCACAGGGTCAGATGTTGGTGTTGGTCACCGTGGCTGAGGAAGGACAGATGGAAAACGCTGAAGGTCAAACCTGTGAAGGTCAGACTTTTGGAGGTCAGTCCTGAGATGGAGCAGGGAGCTTAATCCAGCATAGTCCATCCTCCCTCTCCTGACGGCATCCTGCCCAAGCCCCACCCAGGAAAACAGGGCTGCAATGGGGAGGTTTCCTCCTCTTGTCCCAATGCCCAAGTTCTGCCAGCCTGACCTCGATTCAATTTTTAAAATCCTCTTCTTTCCCCCTTTGCCCCTCCCCAGGAGCCACCAGAGGGACAGAGAAGTAAACAGGAGCAAATCAACAGGTCCCTGCAAGCACACATCACAGGGATGCACATGGATACGCAGAGAGCAGGGACATCCGACTGAAGGGCCTGAGACATTCCCAAAGCATTCCCTCCCTGGAAGCACACACCGTGACTCAGGAGCCCTGGTCTGCTACCCACCCCTCTCCCACTCCTTCGGTGCAATATTCTCCCTTAAAACAGGCACTATTGCCTCTGACATCTTTCTCCCTTCTGGGTGTTTTGGGGCAGATTTCCCTTTGTGAGCTCCTCTCCAGCCCAAGCCCAGGGTCAAATCAAAGGATACACCCCCCAATTGAGGTCAAATTCCCCCTGCCTAACAAAACAACCTCCTTTCCTCGGAAAAGGTGAAGGCTGAACCAAGCTGCCGGTTGTTCCTGCTTCCCTCCTGCTTCAGGATTGACAGATTTAAACAGGCATTAAATCCATCCAGGCAGAGCAAAACGCAAACAAATCCCACTGTCCATGCAGATGGGAGCGGGAAGACAGCTGCAAAAACTGCTCAAAACCTTTCAGGGAGGTGCACCAGCTCCCTGCCAAGGCTGGAGGGGCTCAGCTGGGGATGCTGCTTCCCCTCCTCCCTCCCAGCAGCCCTGTTTCCGGCACATGGCCGGCTCCGCTTCCCTGTGCCCCGCGCCCTCCTGCCTCGGGAGCGCTGCTGCGGCATCCAGGGCCTCTCCTTCCCGCCGGCCCAGCTCGGATCGGGCGGAAGGGCTGGACGGCACAGCCCGCGGAGGCGGCGGAGGCTGCAGGTACGTGGAGGCAGCAGGAAGCAAGCGGGCAGGAAGCGGGCAGGAGGCACCCGTGCATTTGCAGAAACACCTTCTGTGGCTGCCTGACCTTCAGAGAGCAAAACATGGGAGCTGGGACGGGGAGGGAGCCGCTCGGGGCCGGCCATCCTCACCGTGCTCCTTGTTTGGGGTCAAAAAAGCACTTTTTGCCTCTTACAGTGAAAGCTGTGGGGGGCCGGCTCCAGAGGCAGCGGGCATGGCAGCCCCCGGCCTCCATCCCAGGCGGCTGCGAGGAGGTGGACACTCACCTTGAGCAGGTAGCTCCACGTCTCCATTTCGCTTTGTCACCCTGCGCAGGACATCCGCACGTCCCGGAGCCGGGAGCCCCGGCCCCTCCGCCCCGCGCCCCCCATCCCAGCGGCATCCCTTACCTCTGTCCTCCGGCCGGACGAGTCACACCTTGGGAGCTGGCTCTTGCGCAGAGAGGAGGGAGGGAGGCAGGCAGACGAGGGGGGGGGAAACTTGGGAGTCTCCCACAATGCACCTCTGCAGACTGCATGAAGATGGAGAACAGGGAGGGGGGGAGAGGGCGCTCCAATCCAGAGGGAAGGGCTGGGATCTGGAGGGGCAGGATGCCAAGCGGGGGGCTGCAGGGTGGTAAAGGCAGCCCAGCTGCATCTCCACTTCCCCTGTCATTTGGGGCTGAGCTGGCTCAGCAGTTCAGGGCTGTCCCTGCAGCACTGACCCCTCTGCTGCTCCATTTGTTTCTCCTTCAAATCCTGCCTGGATTTGCAGCAATTACAGGAAACACAGCAACAAAGTAAGGGGGACACACTGAGAAAAATACCTGGGAGGGGGCCAGCCTGATAAATTGGGATGCCTGTGTGTAGACTACAGGCAAAAGGAGTATGAGCCTCGCCCCACCAGGATAAGGGATTTCCAACTGAGATGATCCCTGGCAGTGAGTTAAGGAATGCCAAACTGGCTTGCCAAGGAGAAGCTCTGTGTAGCGCAGGGAGGACACTGAGATGCTGCACCTTGGGGTAGTTTTGTGCCAGCTCTGCTTCCCTTCTCCCCAGAATGCTCCTTGTCCCAGCAGGCTGGGGTTTGACACCCCTTCCCAGGCCAGAGCCGGACACGCAGCCTGGTCCCACTGCGGAGCGCTGTCAGCCAGCCAGGCACTGCCAGACACAGCTGCCTCCTCCTCATCCTCACCAGCTAAAAGCAAAGAGCCCTCCCTGTCACAGCCTCACCCCTCCAGCCAGGTACAGGGCTCAAATTCCCATCCCTCTGTCACTTCCTGCTTGTATCCCAAACCTCAGCAGGTTCTGGGATTGTCTGGAGCTCTTTTAGCCCTTATTTCAGAGCAAATCAGGCTGTGTGCTGCTTGCCCATCTGCCTCCATCAGTTACTTGGGGCCCACCAAACCATCCACTAGTGCCCAGACAGGTGCATGTCATGCCTAAAAAATGCTGCTTAAATCCCCCTGCAAAGGAAAATCCTGCCCGTGTTTGAAGAGAGCTGCAGAATGAGGGGCTGGATGCAAGAACCCAAAACTCCCAGGACAGGCCATGCTTCCAGGGGCTGCTTTGGGATGCAGCTACCCACACCCCCTCAGGGCAGGGATGAGCAAGGTTATTCTGCTGTAGTCCTTGGCTCCGGCTGGGCTCAGACAGGCTGGCACAGACAGGATTAGCTGTGGCTGATGCTGATGTTCCCTCTGTTCCCTGTCTGGTCCCACACCCAGCAGTGCCAGCACTCCCTGCTCTTTCAGACACTTGTGCCAGGCAGAGCTAGGACCTTTCCATGGCTCCAAACAGCTGCTTCCCCTTCCTAACGCCTCCCAAATCTGCTGATCTGCTGAGAGCAGCAGAGGGGCTGAATTCCTGCAAAGCTGGTGGAAATCCACGGTTTAATGCAGGAGACACCCCCAGACCGCGGCTTCCCGGACTAGCAAAATCTCTTTGCTACTTCTGTATCAGGCAGGAATATCCTCAAGGTGGCAGGAGGAGGGAGGGAGNGGGAGGGAGGGAGGGAGCCTCCTGCAAGTGGGAATCGCCGGGTCTGGTCCCCAGAGCCTGGATGAGCTGAGGCCAGGGGGTTCCGGCAGCGGTTTCCTTACATTCACACACTCTGCCTCTGCCTTTGGAGATAAACAGCCCCACATGATGCTCTCACACGCCTTGGACAGGAATTTACATTATATTTAAATTCTGAGTTTAAACTTTTTTTTTTTATTTACTGAGGTAGGAAAAAGGGAAGCAAAGGAAAAGCTGTAAAAACAATAAACTTCCCCCATCTCCCCATGGCAGGGTCGCATCCCCCCTAACGCAGCGCAGGCACAGTGAGCAGCAGCCCTGGCTGAGACACAGCAAGGTGAAAATGGCTTTTTCAAGGTCAGAGGGAGTGAAAAACCTTTAGAAATGGTGCTGCTGGATTTGCCCCCTCCCTCTCGGCTCACAGCACCTCCCAGGAGGAGTTAGCAGGGATAAAGACAGCCCTGGCTCCTGGGGAGCTCCCCCCTGCAAAACCCACATAGGAATGTTGGTGGCAGCAGCATCCTTGGGAAGGAACATAGAATCATGGAATTGTTCAGGTTGGGAAACCTCTGCACCTCTGAGATCATCAAGGCCAAACGTTCCCCAGCACTGCCAAGGCCATCACTAACCCATGTCCCCAGGTGCCACATCCACACATCCTTTAAATCCCTCCAGGGATGGGGAGTCCACCACTGCCCTGGGCAGCTGTGCGAGGGCTGGACAACCCTTTCAGTGAAGGAATTTTCCCCAAAATTCAGTCTAAACCTCCCCCGGCACAACTTGAGACCATTTCCTTTACAGAGAAACAGTTATCCCCAGAATTATTTGACATCCTGCAAGCAGGAGGGACAGGGTGATATCTGGCTCTGAGCAGGGAAATAAGGAATCCATAAGGAGTCCTTAAACTCCCAATGTGCCTTTAAAACATCCTTTCCCCCTTCCTCAGTATCCCTCACAGGCAGCTTTGCTAAACGCATCATCCTGAAGCTGGTTTTTTTTCCATCATGGAAAGAAAATCATCACTCACAGACAATAAAATCATCAAGAGGGTTTCCCCCTCCTAATCCAGACACAGGTGCCCTGTTCATAAACCGGAGCAGGCAAACCAGGAGAGCAGGTCACAGGACAGGCTCACACCCATTTCATCCCTGAGCATCCAAAGCTCCTAAAGGAGCCTCTCTCCTTTCCTAGAGCCCCAGTTACGACCCACCCACGGCTGGAGAGGGGGGAAAAGGCCACACAGCAGCAAAACCCTGTGGCTGTTCGGGCAGCACCGTTTGTCCTTACCTCGAACTCCCGGGAAAGCAGGATGAAGGACGCTTCTCACAGTGGAATGACTTGCTGCAGCAGCCAAGGTGGGTTTGCCTGGCAGCAGGAAGTCCTTGCAGTGAAAATCCAAGCCCCGCTCCCCCTGGGGGACTATTAATAGCCTGGAATGCTGAGCAGCCTCACCTGGAGCCTCCCTGCCGGCTGGCATGGGCCTGGGCTCTGGGTTCAGTCCTGGGCACTCCTAGTTGAAGCAGTGCTGGGGGACACGGTCACCAGCTCTGTCCAGGCAGCTCGTCCCTGCAGTAAATTACATGGGCTTGTAATTCCTCGATAAATGCATTGTTTAAAATCATGCAATCGCAGAATGGTTTGGGTTGGAAGTGACCTTAAAGCTCACACAGTGCTCTCAGCACTTTCCGGCAGCCAGCTGGGCAGATCCTTTCCTCCTGGGATGGGATTAAGGATATCTGTGTGGAGATCTGTGCTGTGGAGCCCAGGGACAGTGCCTTTGTCCCCTGGAGCATGAGTCAGAGGCTGCAGGCAGCCCCAGGCAGTTGCATTTGCTCCCAGGTGGATGAGGATGATAAAACAAGAGTTGATAGATCAGGATCAGGACCTGGAAGAAGAACCCCCAACCAACCAGAGTCCCCAAATCCTCACAAATTATGTCCTTAGTGCCCCAGCCAGACGTAGGAAATCCCTGAGCACTGACATAAGTGATGTGTCAGGAGCATGGGTGGGCTGGTGGGGAATTTGTCTGGGCTCGGACTGACCCTGCTCCTCATCGGCACAGAGCACAGGCGGAACAGCAGAGAGCACATGGTCCGGGAGTGCCGCCAGGACAGAGAGCTGGGCACCTGTCCCAGGGAGAGCCCATCCTTCCACAGCCGCTTCACCGCCCTGACCATTGCCAGGGAGCCTCGGAGCAAGCACAGAGCCAAGGATGGAGCGGTGGGAACCGGCCGGGGATGTGCCAGCGCCAGCAGCGGAGCAGCCATGGCCGTCACCACCGCGCTGTTTGAACCCGGCGGAGATGGGCAAACCCCACAGATCGTGGTACTGGTGGGGGCCCCAGGGATGGGGAAGACGACGATGGTCAGGAAGGTGATGGTGGAGTGGGGAGAAGGGACACTCCACACACAGTTTGACTTTGTCTTCTGCGTTGACTGCAAAGCCATCACCCTTCCTGTGGAAGCCAGCGTGGCAGACCTGGTTTCACAGTGCTGTCCTGGCCTGCGAGTGCTGGCTGGGAAGATCCTGGATGACCAGAAGAAGATCCTGTTCATTTTTGATGGCTTCGAGGCCCTGGGGTTTTCCTTGGTTCAGCCTGAAGCTGAGCTGAGCTCTGACCCCGGGGAGGTGAAGCCGCTGGAGCTCACCCTGATGAGCTTGTTGAAGAAGACTCTGCTCCCCGAGGCCTCTTTGCTCATCACCACGAGGCCAACAGCTCTTGGAAGCCTGGGGCGGTGCCTGGAGGGTGAGTATTACGTGGAGATACTGGGATTTTCGGCAGCCAGGAAGGAGGAGTATTTCCACAGGTATTTTGAGAATCCCAGCAAAGCAGACATGGCCTTCAGATTTGCCAGAGGCAACGAGATCCTTTACAGCTTGTGTGTCATCCCTGTCATGAGCTGGACCGTCTGCACCATCCTTGAACAAGAGCTTTGTGGGACAAAAAACCTCCTTGAGTGCTCCAAAGCCACCACAGGGATGATAATGTTCTACCTCTCCCAGTTACTGAAGCACAGGGGCAGGGACAACCCACAGGTCCTCCAGCGGTTCCTACTCCAGCTTTGCTCCTTGGCTGCTGACGGTATCTGGAAGCACAAGGTCGTCTTTGAGGAGAAGGAAATCAAGGACTGTGGCTTGGACCAGCCAGGTCTTCTCCCCTTCTTCCTCAACGAAAGGATCCCAAAGGAAGGAGAAGACCATGGGACTGTCTATGCCTTCACCCACCTGCACCTCCAGGAATTTTTTGCAGCAATGTTTTATGTTCTGGAGGATGATAGGGAAATGGTCAGCAGCTTGGGGAGGCTTGAGAAGGATGTAAATAAATTATTAGAAAGCTACAGCAAGTCCAGGAAGGATTTGAACGTAACAGTGCGATTCCTCTTTGGTCTGGTCAGCCAAAAATCCATAGAGTACATGGACAAAACCATTGGGTGCAGAATTTCACCACGAGCCAGGGAAGAGCTGCTGAAGTGGCTTCAAGGGAGGCACAGAGGCCTCTCCCACCCTGGCCAAGCACTGAAGGTTTCGGAGATGGACACTTTCCACTTCTTGTTCGAGATGAATGAGAAGAGCTTCGCTCAAAGTGCGTTGGGTCACTTCACTGACCTGGACTTGCAGGACACCAAGCTGACCCTGTACGACCAGATGGCTCTTTCCTTCTGCATCCAGCACTGGGATGGGCTGGGCTGCGTCACCCTCCAGGGATGTTCCTTCCACTGGCAGGATCCTGAGGCAGAGCTGGATGCATCAGTGCCTCGGTAAGTCCTGCCCCCCTTGCTTTAATGACCCAAAACTGCAAAGATTTCTCCTTCTCTGCTCCAAAGGATGATTTTAAAGCTGTTTCAGGTCCTCCCTCCTGAACACCAGCTTGGCCTTTCCCTGGGTGTTTAGTTCCTCAGCAGAGGATTTACTTATTCTTGGGGAGAATAAGGAACACATGGGCTCCTCCATCTGCTGCCCACTATGGGATTGATGGTGAGAGTGGAGCTTCTTGGCTCGACCTGGCCAGGCCCACCTGTGCCCCGGTGTCACTCTGGCTTCCCATCCCCCTTCTCCCCTTCTCCCGCAAAGGGAGATCCCTGCTGTGGAATGTTAACTGCACCCTGTGACTCACCTTACATCTCCCCGGGGGACTCCAGCAGCAATGCTCGAGATCCTTCACACCACCACAGCCACAAAGGTCGGTCCCGAGGAGCCCTCCCGTGCGCTGGAGGCTCTGCTCGGGGTGGAGGGGTTGTGTGCCGGTGTCGGAGCCGGGAGCTCCCGGCACCGCTGAGGGCTGCGTGTGCCCCGAGGCTCTGTTCCCCTGCAGCTCAGGAGTCTCGGGAGCCGGAGGACATCCCGGTGCCCTCGCCGTGCGGCGGCGGGAGGAGCTGCCTGGCCCCATCCACCTGCTCTGCCGGGCGCTGCGGCACCGGGGCAGTGCCCTGCGGGTGCTCCGGTGAGAGACGCGCGCGGGGCCCAAACCGGGGCCGGGATCTGGGGTGTGGGTGGGGGCACCCACACTGGAGTGCAGTGGGGGAGTGGGTGGGTGCTGCCCCGCTGCTCCCTGGGGACATGGGCAGGTGGCCAGGGGGAGGCTGGCCCCGTTTACCTGGGGGTGGGTGTTGTCGCTCAGGTTTGGTGGGTAGGTGGGCAGCCGGGACAGGGGTGCTGAGCCCCCGTTCTCCGTGCTCTCCCGCAGGCTGCAGTGGTGCCGGCTGTCCGAGAGCTGCTGCGCGGAGCTGGCGGCGCTGCTGGCGGAGCACCCCGGCCTGGCCCAGCTGGAGCTGGGTGACAGCTCACTGTGTGACAGCGGCGTGCGCCTGCTCTGCGAGGGGCTGCGGACCCCGGGCTGCCGCCTGCGCGTCCTGCGGTGAGCACCCCCAGCATCCCTCGGGCATCTCGCACATGGTGGACCTGAGAGCTGGGGAGGTGCCCCAAAGGGTTCTTCTGGGGTGGCATGGTGCCTCTGTCCCACTCTCCCAAGGCAAGGAGCTCTGGGTTGTGGCACCAGGGCGGGGCCCACCACCATGGTGAGGTGGCACTGAGGGCACTCGGGCGGCTCTGAGGGTCTTTCCCGGGTGTTCCCATCAGGCTTCGGTATTCTCGCATCACCAGTACCTGCTGTGAGGATCTCGCCGCTGTGCTGGGCACCAGCACGTGCCTGGAGGAGCTGGATTTGTCCTTCAGTGAGGGGCTGCGTGATGCCGGCGTGCAGCTGCTATGCGAGGCGCTGCAGCACTGTGCCTGCCCGCTGCAGACACTGCGGTAAGGGGCTGTGGGACAGCCCAGTGCTCCCTTCTTCCTATCCAGAGCTCTCTCCTTCCCACATGGAGCAGCTCACCAAGCAGAGGCCAAAGCCCGCATTCCCTGTTTCCCTCGTCCCCGCAGGCTGGGGAGCTGCCGGCTGTCGGGCGCCTGCTGCCCAGCCCTGGCCGCGTGGCTGCTGCAGGGGCCCCGTCTCACCTGCCTGGACCTGAGTGACAATGAGCTGGGAGCCCACGGCGTCCTGCAGCTCTGCCAGCAGCTCCGGCATCCCGCCTGCCCGCTGCGGAGCCTGGGGTGAGGGCCCTGCCACGGCCCCTTCCACAGCCAGCATCCCCGAGCTGGGCAGCGGATGCTGCGCGACAGGCAGGGGCGCACCAGCATCCCGGCCGCTTCAGCACCTCCCTCCCCACAAGTTCTAACACCTTCTCCTCTTTTCCTGCGTCCTCCGTGGCCAGGCTGAGCACGGACGGCTTCAGCCAGGCCCTGCTGCAGGAACTGGACACCCTCCGGGCCCTGCAGCCCTCCCTGAAGATCGGGAACCTCCTGGAGCACGACGTGCCGCAGGCAGGGGCCATGGCCCGGCTGCCCTGCCACCGCGGGCTCCTGCCGGGGGCCAGGAAGGCGCTCCCCTCCTTCAGGAGACCTCCCCTCCTTTAGGAAAAGTCCGTCCAGCCACCACAGAACTTCCCAGCCCAGCTCTCAGCGCTGTCAGTGGCTCTCAGCCTGCCCCACCCATGGGGCACAGGCAGGAGATCCTGCTGCACCTGCGGGGGCTCCGGGTCCTGCCCTCTCCCTTTTCCCCTCGGTGTTGGTGGGAACAGTTGTGTGCATTTGGCAGTGCCAAATAAAGATGCCGCAGCCAATCCCAGGAATATCCCTCTGCTCTTCCCCCTGAGCCCACCATGACCAGGGATGCATGTGCGGTTCCAGTTCCTGCCCCACATCCCCGAGGGATGGCTGATGTACCCGAGATGGAGGTGCCAGCCCCAGAGTGAGGTCCCAGGCCTGGATGTGAGTCTCTGACCAGTTTGTGTTTTAATAGGAAAAAAGGGAAATTCAGACTGAAATCAAAGGAAATCCCTACACAGGAGCTGTTTTCCTGCAGTGCTGCAGTCCTGGGCAGGGAGAGGTGACCTCTGTGGGCAGGGCCACCCCTTCCTGGGGACAGGGCCCCACCACACTGCCACACACGTGTCCCCAGGGCTGTGGCATGGCCAGGGCATCTTCATGGCGACGTCCCCGGGGCGCCACTGCCGACATCATCATAGTCTGTGTGGCCCGGGGGCTGTTCTGAGGGGTCCCTGGTGGCGCCTGGGGGACTTGGAGGGGAGTAGATCCCACCTTGGGGACAGCACAGAAGGGTGCCTGTGGCGGGGGGCAGCTCCGTGTCCCCTGACAGACCCCACCTGGGCTCCAGCCGCAGCACCCACGGATCTGCTGCTGGGTCCCTGCCCGCCCCCACAGCCAAACCCTGCCATAGAGAGGCTCTGCAGAGGGAACAGGGCAGCTCTGATCCCTCTTACCTTTGGGGAGGACATAGATCCACCTCCTCTGTGCCACTCCCTCAGAGATGTCCCCAGTGATGGGGGCAGGGGGTCCCTGCGGCACATCCAGGACATCATCGTAGCCATCCGGGGTTCCGTGCTCAGGCCGGGCAGGGGGGTCTGGGAGAGGTACAGGAGGCCATGGCAGTGACCAGCGGCCCTGACAGGGGTCTGGCTGTGCCATATTCAGCCTTGCCACTGGGGATGTGGTGGTGGCCATGGGTCCCGCAGGGAAAGGCAATGCTTCCCTGCACACTACCAAGGGCGAGACTTGTCCTCTCAGCTCCCTGCCCTGGTGTGTCCCCTGTCCCCAGCGCTCCCCGCTGGGTTCCTGCCCTGTGGCCCTACCTGGGGCTGTCTCGGTGTCACTCCCCTCCACGCTGTCCCCAGTGTAGTACGGCAGCTTCTTCACCAATCCCTCGGACAGGGAACCTGCAGGGGATAAACAGGGACTTGGGCGTGACCTCAAGCGGCACCGCCGGTGACACAACCTCCCACCGCAGAGCGGGGCTGCCGTGGGACCGAGGGACCCCCCCAGCCCATGGTGAGGAGCCACTGCCGGGCCACCAGGACCCGGAGCTGCCGTGGGACAGAGCCCACTCTCTGGGCAGAGCTGGGGCACAGGGGCGGCACCCACCTGGGCGACCGGGCACCTCCCGGTACTCCGGCATCGCCGTATAATCCAGCTCCTCGTAGACAGCGTTGGAGACGGCATCTGCAGCTCTGCCAGGGCCTGGAATGAGAGGCAGCATTTACCTGGGGCCCTGGGCACCGTGGGTGGCACCGGGGTCGCCCCTGCCCACCTTCTGAGCCGTTCCACAGGGCGGGAGCCGCAGAACCCCCAAACCCAGTCTGTGCCAGCCCCCACCCGCCGGGACCCACCTTGGCGCCAGGCACGGGCACGGCACAGCAGCACGGCCAGGGCGCCCAGGGACAGGCACAGCAGCGTCCCCAGCACCACGCACAGGACAGTTGGCACGGTCACAGTCCTCACGGCCACTGCCAGGGGGGTTCTTCTGGGGACACCTGTGGGGACACAGCCAGGCAGTGAGGGGAGGGGATCCCAGCACAGCACAGTGGGTGGTGCAGAAACAGGCAGAGATACCTCTGCTGGTGGCACTGTCCGGATATGGGGTAGTGTCTGTCTCAGTGGTGCCATCACTGTCCTCGTCACACTCCACGTGGGTGTCCCCGCCTTGGCCACAGCTCTGCCGGTGCCAGGGTGCCGAGGGGCACCCCCAGAGTGAGCGGGCCCCATACTCACAGCCCACCCAGGCCAGCCAGGCGGGGACCGGCTCCTGGGCGGGGACGGCCGACAGCCACCCCTGGTCCCCACATCCCAGCTGGCGGCAGACGGCGGCGGCGGTGCCGGGGCCGGTGCCGTTGGCGCACACACGGCCCCAGGTGCCGTTGTGGGACACCTCCAGGAACCCGCGGCAGCGGCCGCCCGCCAGCCGCACGGAGAGCTGCTCTGCAAGGGGTGCGTGGCGGTCACGGCACGGCCAGGAGCTCCCCGGGGAGCCCCGCTGGACCCTGCTCTGGGGCTGCCCGGCACTGACCTGAGCAGACGGCCCCTGCCCCGCCGCTGCGCCCGCACTCGCGCTGTTCCGAACGCCTGCATTCCCAGAGAGACTCCTCGGTCCCGAAGCAGTGAGGGATGTACGGCCACAGCGGCCCCTGCCCGGGACCAAAGTGCGCTGAGCCCGGTGCCTCCAGTGCCGTGCCACAGCCCAGCTCCCGGCACACAACGGCGGCGTCCTGCAGCTCCCAGCCTTCCTGGCAGACGGTACTCCACATGCCACCGGAATAGACCTCCACGCGCCCAGCACAGCGCCCTGAGCTCCCCACCAGCCTCACCCGCCGGCTGCCTGCGGGCACAGAAGGACCGGGCTGGGGTGGCTGCTTGGGGCACCGGCACCTCCAGCCCTTCTCAGGACACCCACCTGAGCAGACGATGACCAACTCCTCAGGCCTGCTGGTTGGTGTAGGGCCCATCCCCAAGACACCGTCCATCTTCTCCAGCTCCCCGCCCATCTCAGGGCTGCTGGTGTGTGCAGGGCCCATCCCCGAGACACTGTCCATTGTCTCCAGCTTCTCATCCATCTCCTCAAGGCTGCTGCTCAGTGCAGAACCCATGCCCGAAATGTCCATCTCTTCAGTCATGATCTCCATCTCGCCGGGGCCGCTGCTCAACGCAGGGGCCCTACCCAAGGAGGTGAAAACGTCCTTGGGAATGCCACAGCCCAGCACTGCGCACACCATGTGGACATCCCATGACTTCCACTGCTCCACAGGCACACGGCGCCAGGCCGGGCTGGTTACGGTCTCCTCCAGCCACCCATCGCACGAGCTCTGACCCTCCACCAGCCGCAGGGGCTTGACGAAGCCACCAACGCCTGCAAAATCACCAGCAGAACCATGGGGCTATGGCACCTTCAGAGCACGCTTCACTCCAAAATAGCCCTGCATCCTCCGCTCCCAATTCTTGGGGGGTCCCAAAAGCCCTTAAGGCTCCTCTCGCAGGTGCGGTACACACCTGAGCACTTGACGGCAGCGGCGTTTCCAGGGGCACAGGGGGGCTTCCCCAGCACGGCCACGGGGCACTCGCCCGGGTGCCGCTCGCTCCCGCTGCAGCCGAAGGCGTCCGGCCGCAGTGGCCCGTCCCCGCTGCCGAAGGAGCCTCCCGGGGGCACGGTGAAGGCGCGGCCGCAGCCCAGGTGGCGGCACAGGACGTGGGCATCGGGCAGGTCCCACTCACTGGCACAGACGGACCCCCAAGTCCCCCTCACTGCCACCTCCACCCGCCCAGTGCATCCCGAGCTGCCGTTCCCCAGCCGGAAGCCTGAGTAGGCTGTGGCAGAAAGGGCGTTGAGGGGGGTGATGGTGCAGGGACCCCAACAGCCCCCCGTGTACCCGGTACTCACGGGAGCAGATGACGCTGGCGGGACCGGTGCAGCCCTGGCCGTGGGGCGGACGCCGGGCACAGGCACTGAGGAGGGGCTCGGTGCCATTGCACTGGAAGCCCCCGTCCCAGAGTGGCCCCGATCCTGCCCCAAATCGGTCACTGCCGGGGACGGCGAGCACCACCCCGCAGCCCAGCTCCCGGCAAACCACCTGGCCCACCTTCATGTCCACCTGATCCTCGCAGACACCCACCCAGGCCCGGCCCTGCCGCACCTCCAGCCGCCCGGCGCATTCTCCATCACCTCCGACCAGCCGGGAATACCCTGCAGGAGCAGCGCTGGGTCAGTGTCAAGGAACGTGCATGGAGTGCCACGTTGCCCCCAGTCCAGTTCCTACCTTGGCAAACAACGGCAATATCCCAGGAATGGATGCTCTTGTAAGGACCCCAGCCACGGATCTCGCAGTCCCAGAGCGTGGCTTCATCCCCATTGCAGTCCACCACCGCCAGGCTGACGGGCCCATCCCCTGGACCAAAGCGGTCGAGGGCGGAGTAGGCACCAGCAGCTGAGCCACAGCCCAGCTGCTGGCACACCACCTCGGCATCCTCCATGTCCCAGATGTCGTCTCCCACTGAGCCCCAGTGTCCCTGCAGCTTCACCTCCACCCTCCCGGCACAGGGACTGCCGCCGCCTGCCAGCCTCAGATCCACGGCATCTACACGGGGACACCAATATGGTTCAGCCTTGCCCTGGATGCTCCAGCACAAGGTGGCAGCCCCAGCAAGGCCAGCGTGTCCCCTCACCTGTGCAGGTCACTCCCACATCCCGCTCATGGCCACAGAAGTGCCGTCCCCATCCGAAGTGGGGACATTCCTCCAGCGCATCCTCGGTGCCGTCGCAAAAGAAGGGTTGGAGCCAGATCCGCCCGCTGCCCTGCCCGAACGGGGCGTACGGGGACGCCTTGGCCACCCGGCCACAGCCCAGCTGCCGGCACACCACGGTGGCCCAACGCGCTTCCCAGTCGAAGTCGAAGACG
>VWZW01006104.1:93587-106017 GCA_013397115.1 Edolisoma coerulescens | reverse complement strand
GAGGCGCGCATGCGCCCCCCCCTCCGCGTCGCCATGGTGACGCCGCGGGCTCCTCCTGCCCGTTCAGGCCACCTTCCACTACCGGACGCTGCGGTGCGGCGATGAGGAGACGCCGGTGGACGATAGCAGGGCGCGGGGGAAGCCCATGGAGCTCATCGCCGGGAAAAAGTTCAAGCTGCCAGTGTGGGAAGCGGCGCTGCGAACCATGCGGCCCGGCGAGCGTGCGCGCTTCCGCTGCGACGTCAAGGTGGGCGGGACCGGGACCTGCGGGGGCGTGGTTTGTGCTCGGGGGCGTGACCTGCGCGGGGGACTTTGCATTGTGGGCGTGGCTTGCGGCGCCCCGGTGCGCTCCGGCTGCGGGGGGCGAGGGGGGAGCATCCTGATATCCTCCCCCCCTCCCTTCCCAAATCCCGGCTCCCTTCCCTCCCGCAGCACGTGGTGCTTTACCCGCTGGTGTCCAAGAGCCTGCGGAACATCGCAGCAGGGAAGGACCCGCTGGAGGGGCAGCGGCACTGCTGCAGCATCGCCCAGATGCACGAGCACTATTCCCTGGGCTACCCCGACCTCGACGAGCTCCAGAAGAACCCCCAGCCCCTCATCTTCGACATCGAGGTGCTGAAGGTGAGGTGCCGGCATGGGGAGCTCGGGGATGGAAGTGTCCAAAAACCACACAGATATGGCACGTGGGACGTGGTTTAGTAGTGGCCTTGGCTGTGCAGGACTCGATGATCCTAGAGGTCCTTTCCACCCTAAACAATTCCATGATCCTGTTCTTTGATTCCATGATGGGGTGCTGGCAGGTGGAGCCACCCGGCTCCTACCAGCAGGACCCATGGGCCATGACAGATGAGGAGAAGCTCCAGGCCGTGCCCCAGATCCACAAGGAAGGCAACGAGCTGTACCGGCAGGGCAAGGTGCCCGAGGCAGCTGCCAAATACTATGATGCTATTGCCTGTCTCAAGAACCTGCAGATGAAGGTGGGTCTCCCCAGATGCACACAGGCATCCCTGGGAATGCAGCCCTTGAGAGCTGCCTCTCACTCTCCCTGCTCTGTCTGCCACAGGAGCAGCCGGGCTCTCCAGACTGGATCGAGCTCGACCAGAAGATCACACCCCTGCTCTTAAACTACTGCCAGTGCAAGCTGCAGTGTGAGGAGTACTACGAGGTGCTGGACCACTGCTCCTCTATCCTCAACAAGTACGAGGGTAAGGAGCCATGGGCCATCCCAGGTTGCTGTGGCGGGCACCAGGAGACCCCCCACACTCCACTGACCCTGCTCTCTCCCCACAGACAATGTCAAGGCCTACTTCAAGCGGGGCAAGGCCCATGCAGCCGTGTGGAACGTGGCCGAGGCACAGGCAGACTTCGCCAAAGTCCTGGCCCTCGACCCCTCGCTGCGCCCCGTGGTCTCCAAGGAGCTGCGGAGCCTGGAAGCGCGGCTGCGGGAGAAGGATGCCGAAGACAAGATCCGTTTCAAGGGCATCTTCTCCCAATAGAGTCCGCGGCCGCAAGGGAGAGCCCAGCACTCTCGGGACAGGTTCTTTTAGATATTCCACATGTGGAATGGTCATGGATGTTTATTAATGTTTAATACAGATTTTACTTATTTGAAGTCAGTGGAAATGGCCCCAGAGCTTGCCACGGCCTGGGGAGATAGCCGGGCACTTAAGTGGCAGCGTAAAGCATCGCAGCACATGGCTGAAGCTCTTTGCTGGGCTCTAGACTCTGCTCATCGTCACACCAGGGATGCATGGGGGACACGAGCCCGCTGGTCCCTGACAACTTTTATCACTTATTTGATGTTTTTATACTTTATGGTGGCCATGGAGGGGCGGCACTGAGCCTTGGGCCCGCCTCCAACCCCTTCATGCCTGTTCTCCTCCATGCCACGCCATTGTCACTTCTCCAGGCTGCTGCTATCATCCCAAACCAGTGTCTCCTCTTGTCATGTCAGTGTCAGGAATATTTTATATAGAATAACAGCTTGTTTCTGCTATCTCTATAAACCTCTGGTCATGCTATGCCAAGATAAATTCAAGTAAAACCAGTCACAGCCCCTGGTCGCTATAAAAATTTGCTGCTAGAGGTAAATGAGGGGAAACCAAGTTGGAGAGGGGGAGGGAATTGGCATCGGCACAGCCCACACACCCCAGGCTCTTTTCTCTGGCCTAAACTGCTTGTAACCCAACTGCTGTGCCCCACGGCCACCTCCCTGTGGGACATGGTGTCCCTGAAGGCTCCCCAGGGCCTTCCCAGTGGCTGGGAACCCTGGTGCCACAGGCACAGAGCAGACTCCTGGGTGCTTGTACCTTGTCATAACATCTCTTTATTCAACACCGAAACGAAAGGGAGGGAACAGAGGAACCGCTCTGGAACCCCAACCCAGCCCTGCCCCGTGACACTGGACGGAAATAAATAGGTGGGGAGGTGCCACTCGCCCTGGGGCAAGCCCCCCAGTTCTGCACAGGGACAATGATCCTGGGGCGCAGACCCCACTGGGCACTGCCCAACAGCCCCAAAGGACCAGAGGGGACGGGGCTGGGGGCAGGAGGGAGGACCCAGGGTGGCTCAGCCCCGAGGGGATCACTCCACAGGGGGGCGCGGAGCCATCTCCCAGCACCCCCCAGTCTCAGGGGACCCGGCGCCCTCATCTCCTTCCTATGGGCTCGTGGCCCAGCACCGGCTCCATCCCCAGGTGCTCCTTGCTGGGAAATCAGGGATGCGGCGGAGGGGGGACATGGCCATGCCACCCTCACTCCTCACCCTCCAGCTTGAGGCTGATGCTGCGGGGCTTGGCCCGGGACAAGCCTGGGGGTGCTGAGGGGGGCCCCCCATCCCGCTCTGCCTGGCTGGAGCCCCGGGAGCGCAGGAGCTGGCTCTGCTTCCGCAGGAAGTCGACAGGCGCTGGGCAGCCATAGGTGCCTTTGCCCAGCACGGGTCGTGGGGGGCCCTTGGGGGAGTGGGCCAGGGCTGCGGCTTCCAGCTGGGCCAGGTGGGCAACATAGCCCTCGGAGAGGAACTGCAAGACACACAGACAGCCTGAGCCGGTGGCCGCGGCTGGCTGGTGGGGTCAGCCATCGTCCCTTGCATCCCCAGTCTGTCCCCAGCCCTGCCACCACCATACCTGGCACTGGTTGTGGAACTTCTTGACGGCTCGTCCCACAATGTAGATGTGTGCTGGCGCGAGTCCCAGCGAGCTGTAGACGGAGACATCCTTGGTGGAGCCGTAGCCAGCGACTATGGAGATCTCTGCCTGCCCAGGGACAAGAGCATTAGGGCAGGGAACATCCCTTCCCACAGGGACAGCCATCCCCAGGGGCTGGGACACCCTCATGTTAAGAGGGATGGCTGGGAGCTGCCCTGAGAAGTTTCCAGCTCTGCCATGGCAGTGCAGTCCAGCTCCCAGCATCTCCACCGGGATGGAGAGGTGCACAGGCTTCAGCACAGCCCATGCCACCCCCTCACCAGCCCCGTGTCCTCCTGGCAGCATCCCCATCCCCACCTCGGTGCGCAGGCTCTGCAGGAAGGCGGCTTTCTGGCGCAGTGGGTCGTGGGTGAGCCCGTCACAGAAGGAGACGGCGCCGTGGGGGAAGTTGTGCTGGGAGAGCCAGGCCACCACGCGATGCTTCTGCATGTCAGGGCGCCCCGTCACGTAGATGATCATGTACCCCGAGTCCTGCCAGTGCCTAGGAGGGGACATGGGTGGCTGCCAGGAGCCTGTGTGGAGACAGTCCTGCTGTGGGAAGCTGGGATCTCCCAACACAGCATGTGTGGGTGCTGCCTCCAAAACCTCCCTGCTCCCAGGGATTTTATCAAGGGGAAGACACAGCAGAGCTGTGGGGACCACATCCAAACTTGGAAAGGATTGTTTTCCACAATAGGGCACCAGCAGAGAGATGATATGCTGGAGGCAAGGGAGTGGTGGAATACCCTCCCCCTTGTCCCTGCTCCGACACCCCCCAACTGAGTTGTCACCACACCATGAAAGATGAGGAGACTGACTCCCTGATTGAAGGGCACCCACCTTACAACATCCACAGCCCCTGCCCGCACTTTGGGGTCACTGCCCATGATGGAGACGCTGGCGGTGAAGGAGCCATCGATGCTGAACACAACGGACTCAGTGCCACGGGCCACCACAGTCAGGTATGCCTCGGCATAGCTGTGGTCCCCCCTGCAAAGGCAGAGGTGGTGGCTCAGCACTGGCTCTGCTGCCAGGGCAGCAGGTGTAGCTCTGCCAAAAGGGCTGGAGGAGGAACTGAGGCGATGCCTCACCTGACCACCATGCGAACAGGGTAGATCCCGATGGCCAGAGCCTTGTCTGGAGGGATGGTGAAGGTCAGGCGCCCGCTGCCACTTGTCACCTCAGTGCCATAGTACAGCCACTTCCCTGACAGCGGCTGCGTCATGATGTAGATGTCCACCTGGGAGAGGGAAACGGGCTGGGCATGGGCTGGATTGCTACATCCTGCTGTGTCCCCACCTGCAAATCTTTACAACCTTCTCCCTCCATTCCACACAGGGTCCTGTTAACCACATCCTTCCCCTACTGTGGGTGACATCAGCCCCATGCCCGGTCCTGGACACCCCACCCTGTTTGAGGGGTGCTGGTGGCCCCTGAGCCCAGCTGTACCTTCTCCCCAGTCAGTGTCACCACGTCCAGGGGTCCGTACATGAAGCGCCCGCTGAGGACCTGTGCTTTGCCCTCACACACGATCACATCGCAAGCCCGGTGGTTGGCCGTCACGTTCTGCAGGCACACGGGGTGCTCAGGAGCTCCTGAGGTGCCACAGGGACACCACCAGGCTGTGGGATTGTCCCAGAACCCACACACCCCAAGGTGCCCCAGGTGGGCTCCCACTGGCCACGTACCCGGATCTTCACTTGGGTGCGCTTGCGCTGCCACTTCTCCCGAGGGATGGCGGGGCTGTAGATGGAGCTCTCCTCGCTCTCTGCCGGCTGCGGCCCCTCTTTCTCCATCACCTGCCAACAGCGTGGCACCGGCTCAGCCTCTGCCAGCCCTGGCTTGCCTCCCACCCCACCGTGCCCACCATACCTGGCGCAGGATGAAGGCCACCACGTCTGAGGATTCCCAGTAGCTGGCGTGGAAGAGGTGGGGCAGGGTGATGGTGGGGAAGGCAGTCAGGGCGTCGGGGCAGTATAGAGAGTAGTCGATGCGCTTCGGGCCCCACCAGTGCTCCAGGACTGCGGGGAGAGCTGGAATGAAGCCTTTTCTGGACCTCATCCCGTGTCGTGCAGCCCGAGGTGCCCGCGTGGGATGGGGTGGCTAGGGATGACACTTACTCTTGACAACCTCGCTGGTGCTGGCAGGAGTGGGGGGCTCTGCAGGTTCACTGCCCTTCCAGAAGCCCGCGAAGCTGCCAGTGGGGGTAGGGGGGGCGGCCACATCCACTTTGGGCAGGAACAGGGCAGAGTGTGTCTGCAGGGCCTCCGCTGCAGAAACAGCTGGGTGAGCACACCTAGAGTCCCCAGGGACACCCACCACCCTAGAACCCCCCTCCAGTAGAGCCCCAGAGCAGTGGGAAGGGCTCACACATCCCTCTCCCCCCACCCAGCCAGGCTGTGAGTGCTCTGGGTACCCCGATGTGGCCCCAGGGTGCCTGGCAGAAGCCTGGAGGGGGGACCTGCTCACCCAACAGGGACGAGGTGCCATCACCCAGGGGGTACTTCTGGTATCGGGGCACGCTGAGGGGGGGCACAGCATGGAAGGCCTTGGCCAGGAGGGGCTCCAGGCGGGAGGCGCAGGGATCGGCGGCGTGGAAGAGGTTGTAGATCTGCTCACAGGCAGGACGCAGCTGGGCCACTGCAGCACAGAGTGGGGTCAGGGGCACCCACGAGGGCTGGAGGGCACCAGGAGCAAAACACCCAGGATGGGTAAAGCAGGACATAGCAAGAGGAAAGGCTGGAGAGGGAAATTTGGGGCACCAGGGACAGGCTGAGGCTGGCACAGAGCAGGGACACTCAGCCACCCACCAACACCCACACAGCCAGGGCTGGGCATGCGAGGGGCTCAAACCCAAGCAGGGCTCTCTGGGGCGGTCCTGGGGAGCTCAGGCTTGTGGGGCGAGCACAACTCAGGGACTTGAGCCCTGCAGGGAGGGTCAGGGGCTGGCACGGCAGCAGGCGGGGATCCTCACCATCCAGAGCAGGCATGACGGTCTTGCGCAGCGCGAGCACCAGCCCCAGTGGGGAACCAAAGAGGAAGAAGCCGGATACCTTAAATTCCAGGCGGGTGCTGGCACCCTCCGCCCCATCCAGCGCTATGGCACTGCTCCGGGGTGCCTCTGCCTCCAGCGGGGCCTCGCTGGCCTGCAGGCTGGGACAGCAGAGACAGTGGGCATGGGGAGGGATGGCAACATCACGCTCCCACCATCCTGAAGGCAAAGCTGTGCCTGGCATGGCCCCATTATCCCAGAGGAGCTCCAGCAAGATCACCCTAGGGCGGGCAGGCAGCATCCATGAAATGCTCCTTCCCAGCCTGGAGCAGATGGGAATTACACCCTTTCCATAAAGCACAAGAGAGACAACCATCCCCCTTGGGCTCACCTGCACGTGGAGCTGTGCTGCTGGCTGTCCCCCTGTGTCCCTGGGGGCTCAGGGCTGGCCTGGCCCAGCACTGGCGCTCCCTCTGTCCCATCAGCCAGCGGGTCCAGGCCACCACACTGCTCTGGGGAGATGGGCTCCGTGCTCTGCAGGGAGAGGCAGCAAACACCCAGACCCCATGTAGCTCCCAGTGCACCCCCAAACCTTCCCCAGGGGGTGTTGGGGTGCAAGCACTCACCAGGCTGCCACGGCGGCTGCTGCTCCGGCTGCCCCCGGAGCCCACCCGGCTCTGGCACAGGGCATCGAATCCCAGAATGCCGCCCACACAGTCCCCCAGCAGCACCACCTGCGGAGACCACGGACCCATGAGGAGGGTGACACCCCCAAACCTCCCATGCAAGGTCACAGCTGGACCCCAGAGCCAAGCTTCTCCCCAAATTCCACCTCACCTGGCCGCAGAAGCCGGTACCCTCTCCGGAGTGCAGGAAGGCTGCGTAGGCCTGGTTGGCGCGGGCGATGACGGTGCCCACGGCGTGCTGGTAGGTGCCCGAGGAGGTGGCCAGCAGCGGGAGCGCTGCCAGCGGGATGTGGTCCTGGCTGCTGGACAGGCTGTCCCTGTCGTGGCTGTAGGGGCTGAGCCTGAGGGGGATGTGGCAAGGGATGAACGGGACTGTCCCGATGTCCTCATCCCACTGCATGGTACTGATTCACCCTGGGATGCTGCACCGCAATCCCCATCCCATCCCACCACAAGACACTTGCTCACCCAAGATGCTGTATCCGGAGTTTTCCCCATCCTATCCAATTCCATGCCATTCCATGCTGCCCTGATGTCCCCATCTCTCTGCACAATGCTTGTTCACCCCAGGATGCTGCACGAGGAGTTATCCCCATCCCATCCCATCCCCATTCCTTAATGTCCCACCAGAAGTAAAGTCCCCAAGGATACCAGCTCCCCGGTCCCCTGCTTTCCCAGTGAGAATCCGTACTTGGAGACGAGGGCATAGGCTGCGGCACAGATGGGCGGGCAGGGCACCAGGCGCAGGGCCACATGTCCCAGTGCCTCAGGAAAGTGGACACGAGTGACAGCATCAAAGGTGGCCGCCAGCGTCTGCACATCCGCCTGCTTGGAGCCCGGCTCGCCCGCTCCCTGATCCAGGATGTTCCCACTGTGGAGGATGAGGAAGAGCGCGTGGATCCGGCACATCTGCTCCGTGCTCTCTGCCGTGCTGCCCTGCAGGAAGGAGAGCAGTCAAGTCGGGGGGCACGGCAGGAGAGCACAGCCTGAGGGAGGGGACACGCACCTCAGGGAAGCTGGATGTTCCCAATCCTTCACCATCTCCCTTGGTGGCGCTGGCTCCGTCCCCTGTGAGCACAGAGCCCTGGTGAACCAGTTGGGGTCTCCAGGTGGGAGTCAGGCCCCTCCCAGGACACCCATCCCAGGATCTGGGGCCGGAGCACCCCCAGCGCTCACCCAGTGCCTCGTCCAGCTCCACCGGCCGCTCAAGCGTGTCCAAGAAGTCGTTGGAGCTCCATTTGGTCATCTCCTTGGCAAAGACCTCGTCGCTGTCAGACAGATCCTCTGGAGAGGCAGGAGGGAAGCGTGGGTAGGGGGACATCCCTGTGCCTGCACTCCCATCCTCAGACGCCCTTGCCCCCCATCCAGCCTGTCCCGAGATGGTGCCAGTACCATGGGCATCGAAAAACTCCTCTTCAGAGCTGTTCTCCGAGTCCCGGGCAATGTTCTGCATCCGCCACTCCGACAGGCTCTGAGGAGACACACCCCCTGCCACCCGCGGGGGGTCAGCACCCACAGCCCTCTGCAGAGAGACCCCGCTCCTGCCCCACAGCTCCCCCTTGGTCCTGGACCCAGAGCCCCCAGGGAGATCTGGGGCCATCCCTGTGTCACCCCGAGTCCCTCCAGGAGATCCAGAACCATCCCTGGGTCACCCAGGGCCCCTTCAAGAAACCTGGGACCAGACCTGGGACACCCAGAGCCCCAGCCCGGGAGACCGAAGCCAGGCAAAACAGTCCCCTGACACATCTCCTATGGAGAACCGCAGCATCCAGGGTATAACCACACCAGACCTGGTCTCTCACCTCCATGCTGGGAAGAGTAGGAAGACCGGGAAGAGGTGGACCACTGCTTGGCAAAGGTATCATCGGAGGGGGTATCAGTCCCCGCCTGCAGCTCAACCTCCTCCTGCCCGCCAGGCCCATCTGGCTCCGGCCGCCCCTCGGGGCTGATCCCGGCTGCGGGTGGCTCCTCGCCCTCGCCACACTTGGCCATCTTCTGTGCCAGCATTCGCGCTGTCTCCTCCTCCAGCTGCCGGATATCCTCCATCGTCAGGTCCGTCCACTCATCTTGCCAGCACCAGGCTTGGCGGTGGGCACGCAGCATCACCTTCCTCAGACCTCGGGGGAGAAGGAGGGGAGCGAGTCCAGTGCGATCCCATGGCTGCCCAAATGATCCTCCAGCAACCCATGGCTCTTAACTCACCCACGTCGTGGATGAACTGCTCGATCTTGGACTGCATCCCCCAGTATCGGAACTCCACCTTGCAGAGCTTGTAGGCGCACATGAGGGGCCCGCTGGCCGCCGCCGCCTCCAGCCAGTCATCCCCCAGCGGCCCCCGGCCCGTCTTGGATGAGTGGTAGAGTTTGGGATCCTCCTCGGGCTTGTACTCCCCAGGGGAGATGGGATCACGCACGATGTCAATGGTGTCTGTGGGGGGAACGGCGCTTGTCACCCCGCAGCGCTTGGCAAGGGGGCACAGGTAGGAAAACAAGGAAAAGGACAAAAATCAGGTCAAATTATTCCCACAAGCCATGCACCCAACGCAGCTGGCAGCAAACGCTCTCTGTCCTAGAATCCTAAAATCTTGGAGTTCTGGAATCACAGAATTGTGGAATGGTTTTAGTTGGAACAGACCTTATGGATCATCTCATTCCACCCCCTGCCATGGGCAGGGACACCTTCCACTATCCCAGGTTGCTCCAAGACCCATCCAACCTGGCCTTGGACACTTCCAGGGACGGAGCATCCACAGTTTCTCCGGGCAACCTGTGTCAGGCCCTCACCACCCTCACAGGGAAGAATTCCCGAATAAAACATATAAAATCCTAAGGCTGGAACATCACAGACACCCTTGGTGCAGCCAAAGACATCCCCGTCCCTGCGTGGGATCCCAATCCGGCACCCCAGGGAGCAGCACAGGGAGGGAGGGGCTGGGAGTGTGCAGAGAGCAGGGGCTGACACACATAGAAGCATTAGCTGGCAGATCTGGCAGCTGCAGAGTGATCCCAGCCATGCTGGGGGACGTGGGGGATGGGGACAGGGACAGCGCATGGGGCAGCTCGGCACTGGCTCCCCCCCCCAAAAAGCCCAAAGGTCCCCCAAAAACAGGGCACAGCAAAACCAGCACGTGACACAGGAGCCTCTGGAGAGCCGGGGTGGGGAGGGCAATGAACCCTCTCCCCAAACAGAGGTAGCCTCTCCCGAAATGAGGGTGAGCTCCCCCCAAATGAGGATGACCTCCCAAGACCAGAGAGAGGTTCATGAATGACACCCAGGAACACAAGATCCAACAGCCCTTTGGGCTCAATCCAGCACAAAATCTCCTAGAATTTGGCTTTTCCAGCTCTGTCTCCAGGTCGGGTTCCTCCAGCATGGTCTGGGGGATCCCAGGGCACTCCACTGGCTCCCAGTACCATCCCGCAGCACTGTCCCCATTCCGAGGCTATGCCAAACCCTGCATTTATTTGCCCCCCCCCTTGATGTCCCCAAGGTCTGTCAGCCTCTCTTTCTCCAATTTGGGTTGAAAAAAGGGGAAAAAAGAAAACTAGAGATGCCCTGAATCCACAGAAATGATGCAATGCACAGCATGATGCCAAGCACCTTGGATAACAGCAGCAAAGAGCTGGGACAGGACCTGCTGTCCTCAAGCAGTTCCTGGCAGTGTCATTCCCATCACAATCCAACTCCCTTTGCTTTTGCCACTGGGAGAAAGCTGCCAAGGAAGCAGTTATCCCTGCGGATCACCCAGACCATGTTTTTCCGTCGTCCTTTGAAACGTGAGAGGGGTTTAAATCTGTCAGTGCTACAGGACACCAGGGCAGAGAAAATCCCAGCGGGATCCACACTGGGGCTGGTCCTAGTCCAACCCTGCTCCCTGTGGAAGGCAGCAGCCACCAGAGATGCTGAGTGCCCTGTAGAATGCCCACGGGACGGGCACTAGAGTGAAAAACCAGGCAGTGGGCACGGGGCCATGCCCTGATGCCGCCTGCTTGGCCCTGGTTGCTTCCCAGGGGCGGTAGGGGCAGAATTCCTGTCCCCAGGTCCGAGGCATCGGTATCCCGGCCGGACATCCCCGGTGCCTCAAGAGCCGGGGAGAGAAATAGGTCAGATGAATCATTTCCTCCGAGTGCCTATTTTAGGCCTCCATTTTAAGAGGCAGCACGTCACACTCCACACTCTGGCGCCTGAACTGACCACATCCACACCACTGGGAACGGGAACCGGCCAGAGAGGGAAGAATCCCACCCCAAGATCCCAGTTCTGCCCACCAGTCTCCCCAGAAAGGAGCCCAAGAGCAATCTGGAGCAAAGCCCTGGGGACAGGGGAAGCAGGGCAGGGGGTAGGAAAATGGGGACACACTTTTGCAGCTCTCCCTGCTCCAGCTGATCCAAAACACCCCACCGGACCCAGGTGTGGGGTCCCATGTACACCAGGAGAGACTGAGAAGGCAAATCCATGCTAGAACAGGGCTGGGACACAGAAGGAGAGGGGAGCAGGGTGGCACTAGGAAGGAGAAGCTGCAAACAGAAATAGAGGCAAGGGAAGAGGCAGAGAACAAAACTATCCCTGTAAATATTTTTAATGTGAAACTTAATTCAGCAGCCCTAAGAGGGAGCAGGCAGGGAGCTTGGAGCAGGGAGCCTGGGGCAGGGAGCTCAGGATCCAGGGAGCTCTTCCCTTCCAGCATCCCTGAAACAGGAGGACCAGCAAGGAGAGTGAAGTTGAGCCCCTAAGGCCCCATCACATCCACACCCGCATCCTGGGAGGACTATGAGGGAATCCCAGCAGCCACAGGGTCCTGCCCAGCTCCCCAAGCCAGCCATACCCACCCAAAATCCTCTGCCTCTTCTCCGCTGCGCTCAGGTTGAAGACGTTGGTCTGCTGCCCCGCATCCGGGCGGTAGTACGTCTCAATCTCAATGGAAAACTTCTCCACAAAGGGACATGTGTACCTGGAGGGGCACAGGACTGAGCCCGGGAGCACGGCCAGCCCCGCAGCCCACCCTGCCGCCTCCCAGCTCCCACCTGGTGCGTGTGTAGGGATAAGCATTCCAGGACTCCTCCTCCACCTGGAGCGCAGCTTTGGGGAGCAGCGCCCGGAACCAGCTGGGAATGTGGGAGCCAACATGGTAGATCTTGTGGGTGTACTGGCCGCTGCCCCCGGGGCCGTCACTGTAGGGCCGGTTGGCCAGGATCTCCACACCGCTGCCCTCGCCACTCGACTCCTCCCGGCTCTTCTTCTGCTCAGAGATGATGGCTCAGTGCGGCCCCTCCAAGCCCCGAGATCCCCATGGGCACCCAGGGTCCCAGTACGCTCCCGTCCCCATGTGTTGGCATCCACCAGCCCCACACAAGNCTCTCTCAGCCCCCTGCACCCCCCCAGTCTCAGTCCCCAGACCCCTGCACCCCTCCAGCTCCCCATGCCCAGCCCCACAGCCCTGTGCATCCCCTCAGTCTTGACCCTTGGACCCCACACCCCTCAGGCTCAGCCCCACAAACCCCAGACCCGTGCAGCCCCTGGGCTCAGACCCCTGCAACCCTCAGCCCCCCCCCCGCTCAGCCGCGCAGC
>VWZW01006104.1:41059-73913 GCA_013397115.1 Edolisoma coerulescens | reverse complement strand
GAGCCACCGTGTCCCCAAAGCCACCGTGCCCCCCACCCCCTGCTTTGGGGCCAGGACCCCCCACTGCCAGCGAGGCGTACCTGCCGGGCGCTCGGCGGGCTCCTCGGTGCGCTCTCCTTTGTCTTTGGGAGGTGGCTTTGGAGGACCGTCGGGTTTTCTGTCAGTGCTTCGCTGTCCCTCCTCTTCGTCCTCCCCGTCGGGGAACTCCCATTGCGACTCTCCCGAGCGCTCGTTAACATAGAAATAGCGTCTATGCTCCCTAGATCACAAGAAAGAGAAGGAGGCTTCAGCTTCCCTTCTCCGCCCCCGACACTCCGAGGCAGGCCTGCCCACGACAGCGGTGCGCTCTCGCAGGGGAGACCCTCGTGCAGCGGGGCTGCTGCTCTCCCACACACAACAAACAACTTTGAGAACAGAGGCAGGAGAGGCCCGAGCCGACTCGCTCAAAGCTATTTGCTATCGCTGGCTGCGGGAACGTCGCCCTGAGCCCCCCGCTCTGAGGGAGGGGAGGGCCGGGAACGCCGGCGACGTCTCGCTAACATCGGGACTTTCAGCAAGGCCTTGGCTGAAAGTCGCCCTCCGAGAAGAGGCACCAGGGAACAGCCCAATGGAGGGAAGCGGCTGCCCCCCTACCCCGTGGTGCGCAGAGTTTTTTATGATACTCTTGGTGTCAAACACACAGTGAATGCTAGAGAGAGGGAGCGGATCTGGGAGCTGAAAAACAAAAGAGCAAAGATTTCAAACAAAGGAAAATTAATCAAGAAAGCCAAATAGACAAAGAAATGTTTGGGTCTGACCTGCTGGCAGGAGACAGAAATCTTGTTCTTCGTTCCGTTGGTGAGTTGAAGTTTGTCCTTTGGAAGAGCTGTTGGTCAGAAGAGTTGATCCAGAGATCCTGCAAAGTTCACAGAGCTCTCGCATGCGCGACCCCCCAGGCCCGCCCTCCACAGCGCTGGACACTCGCGAGAGGGACAACCAGCTCTGTCCATCAGGGAGTCGGCTCCGTCGCAAAGCACTGGGCACTCCGTTTGGATCCTCCAGTTTGGTGGCCGGCCCAAACTCTGCGAGTGCCGGACGTTTCTCTGCCTGCCCAGCACTAACAGAAGCCGCTCTCAGTCTGCCAGAGGGACGGCGCCAGCGTCGTCGGGTGGTTGATGGTCACAAATCATGTCTGAGATGTCAGAGATGAAAGGTGAGAAAGGAGGAGAGCGCGTACCTGTCCCAGTGGCAGGACCAGCCTTTAGGGGTGGCGTTTATTTCGTATTGTTTAAGCTGTTCAGCTGCGTCTTGGAGTTTGCGTTTGAGGTAGTTTCCATTGAGAGCACCTTCTCGCCAGTCTGCAATGCGGGTCTAGAGGGCAAGAACCGGGGGAAGCCGGTGAGGTGGGCTACCAGCGGCCCTGGGGGGGACGGGACTCGAGGATCGGGAGGCTCCCTTCTGGCACGGGACGTGGGGGGCCAGGAGGAGGACACCCCACCTCTGTGCCAAGCCACGCTCTCCCCCCGCCGAGGAAGGGAGGGCCCTGCGTGGCGAGGCGCCACGAGGCTCACGCAGCACCGGCACTCGGACGGCGGATTGCATCCGATCCGCTCCGGAACACAAGGCCGGAGCGAGGGGCGAAGGCTCGGTTACCTCTGTCTGCAACAGCAACATGTGGAAGTTGGAGATAGATTGTCTGTTGATGCCCAGGAACTCCAATTTACTAGTCAGAGTATTTGCCAGCTCTCCAATCTGAAACTGCCAGGAGAAAGGGCAGAGTCAAGAGCCGCCCTCTGTGAGCAGCATCGGGCGGCTGCGGCCCCGCGGCTCTTGGGAAACGCCGCTTGGGACCACCCGCGGCCCCTCAGCCTGGCGGGACCGGGATGTGCCACCCTGGCCCTGTGTGCCTGTCACCCCCTCTGTTAAGTCCTGCTACATCCTGCACCCCAGGGATAGGGCAGTGTGGGTGGCTGGGTGACAGCTCCTCCACAGACTGCACTCGACTCTGTGCAGAAGGACAGCACGGGCTCGGGTTGCTCCGGTACTTTGGAGTTACAGCAGAACCATCGCCACGGCAGGTATCTAAGAATGTTTCCCAAATAAATGGGCCAGGATGTGATTCCAGGTTCTGTAAATAATCACTTTCCAGAGGAACTAGCTGGAAAGCACCAGAGCAGAGGCAGCAGCTACATCAAAATTCAGGTCAGCCCATGGCGACCACGGCTACTCAACCCCAGTGTCCCATAGGAGTGAAACCTCCAATCTGGGGACACGGGGATCCCTGTGTCCATCCCCCTGACTGGGGGCACTGCATGGAAGCAGCCACAAGCCAGAAAGGAATTAGGAACAGGAACAGGGATGCCTGCAAGTGGCATCACCACTGCTTTAAGGAGGGCCCTAAAAATGTCTGGTTTTAGCTTCACTCCTCAGAAGAGGCTTTGGAATGTCCACCAAAGCCACCAAGGCAGCATCTGGCTCCAGAGAGGGGACGGGCCAGACAAGCAAGCCCTAGAGAAGCCCGAGGCAGTCATTCCCACGTTAACGTGGCTCTGGAGAAGCCAGGGATCATCCCGAAGTAGAGGGTGACTCGGCAGTGGTGGCCCCGGCGGAGCTCCTGTAACCAGACAGATCCCAACCCGATGAGCAAACGGTACCGGTTACCCAGGGAGCCGGCATTCCTCCGACAGCTCTAAGGGACTCCTGCATGGAAAAGCACCACACGGTCCGTCACAGCGCCACTGGGACCGGAAGGAGGGGGGACAGTACAGGGGACCAGCAAGTCCAGCCCTACCACAGGCTTTTATTCTTTTAATTTAAATAAATTCATTTAAAAATCAGGTCTCAAATGGATGCTGCGCTGAGGGAGGCTCAGTTTTGGTCTGGGAATGTCATATCTCAAAATCCTTAAAAGAGGTGTTTTATGGGAGGGATGTGGGATTTTTCACAAGGACAGCACCAAAGCCCTTCCCTTTCACACCAGAAAAATTATTTAAGTGCTGGGAAATGAGGACAGGGATGGGCAACTCTCACTGCAGGTTCCACCCGGGCTCCACCATGAGCCGGCGATTCCCCATCTGCCACAGGGAGGTAACAACATTTCCCAACGTCACAGAAATACTCCAGAGCCAAATTTTATGCTGCAGGAGATCTCAGGGTAACAAGTGGCATGGGGACCAAAGGACAAACGGAAAAGATCTCCCCTACTGCTCTGTCATACTGCCCTAGAGCCTGGAGCCCTGCTATAGATCAGGGAATTGATCCAGTGCAGCTGAAGGAGCAAACCAAGGCTCAGAGAAGAGCTATCAGCAGGATGCTGCAGAAATCCCCAGGGCTTCCCCAGCTTGCATCTAAAAGTACTGCCAGGCGAAGGGCAGAGCGGTACCGTCAGCCTCAAGAAACGGAGAGATTACGGACGAGGAGTCTTCAGCCTGGAAACGGGACGACTGACCGGGCCAGAGACTGGAATATCGTTATTGGTGAAAACAAAGTCAAGATCAAACTGGTTGTTCTCTGTCACAACAACACCCAGGGCTCAGTCTTTGCCCCCCCACACCCTCCTTTCATCCAAGCTTTTGCTGGTGAATCCTGCTGGAGACAGGATACTGTCCCAATCCTGCACGGCCCTTCCTTCACAAGCTGTTCCCGCAGCCACACCGGGATCTGAGCTTTAAAAGCGTCAGGCGGGCCAAATCCAGAGCCCAAAGCTCTGGTGTTCCCAGGGAAGGCATGGCTGGGGGAGCTAGTGTGTCCCTTGTCCCTGCTGGCAGCTGGAGCACCCATCACATCCCTCATCTCACGGACATGCACCTCTGCCTCTCCATACCTTCAGATCCTGCTCCTCCTCTTCCATTTTTGGAGCCCCTTGTGATTTTGCTTTTTCCTGGGGCTCCTCAGATTCTGCCTCTTTGTCTGAGCTCGGATCGGTTGCTTCTGCGCTCGGAGCTGCAGGAGAAGGAAGAACAGGTCAGTCCTTGTCCCACCACCACTCTGGCAGTGCCAGCAGCTGGCTGGACACTGTGCCTGGAGCCAAAGCCAATGTGGGAAACAGTGGGGAAAGAGCTAGGACCCACCAGAGCCAGTGACAAGGGCCTGAAATTAGAAAGGAGAGACGGCCACTGCTCTGTGTCTTGGTGGTGGGGATCCTTTCAGAAGGCTAACATGGGAAGGGAAGGATGGGAGCTGTTACAGTGCAAAGCAGCCAATGAGGCAAGGCCTGGAATATCAGGCATCAGGGAAGCAGGAAGCGACTAGCCCCCAAAATCTGTCATCTTAGTAATCTGTCAATAACTGGTACTAGGTATTAAATAAGTTAATTATCAAAGACTGAAGAGGTCCCCAAAAGCTGCCAAGACCAGAAGGTTTTGCCTCCAGGTCACTAATTCACTGTCAAAGCAACCAATTCCAAGGAGGGAAGTTTTTGACAGAATCCCACAGCCCTCTGGGGGAAGAAACCCCAATTCCCACGTCCTGGCATTGGAAGGCAGGACACTTCCCTAAATCACCCTCCAGCAGTGAGATGCTCAATTTAAACTGGTTATTTTAGAGTGAAAGCTCGCTGTTCCCCAGGTTAAGGTGGAAACTGGTGCTGCTGGGAAGAGCTGGCTTCGGGGTTATTTGGAAAGCCTTCAGGCAAAATCATTCATTTTCCTATGCAAAAATGACATCACTTATTTAATGCCAGAGTTGTCACCCAGCTCGTGCCCCTGCCTGAAGCAGAGGCGCCTCAGGGCCACAAGAACCCTGGGATGGGGCAGGCACCGACTCCCACTCCAGCAGGACACAGCCTGCTCCAGGCACTTTTGTACCAGTTTTTCCTTGGAAAAGCAGTTTCATTCAGCTTTCTGTGCTGCAGGCACACAAATCTCGTGCTGGGAAGGGATTGGCACATCCAGAGAAAAGGAAACTCAGGGGGGACCTTCTTGCTCCCCACAATGCCGTGAGAGGAGGGTGGAGTCAGGCTCTGCTCCCAGGGAACAAGCGACAGGACAAGAAACAGCCTTAAGTTGTGCCAGGGGAGGTTTAAATTGGATATCGGGGAAAATTTCTTAATGGAAAGGCTGTCGAGCCCTGGCACAGCTGCCCAGGGCTGTTGTGGAGTCCCCATCCCTGGAGGGATTTAAAAGCCATGTGGATGTGGCACTTGGGGACATATATTAGTGGTGGCCTTGGCAGTGCTGGGGGAACAGCTGGACCCCATGACCTCAGAGGGCATTTCCAACCTGAATGATTCCATGATTCTACAATCTGGGAGTCTCACAGCTGCTGGGCAGAAACTGTTCCTTAAAATGCTACAGCTGGTGCATTTTGGGAAGCACAGCTCTGGGAGATCCAACAGGAACATGAGGGGTAGTTGTGTATGACTGGTATGTCCACACACACCTGGAGCTGAACCAGCCCCACAGGAACTGGGGCTGCCTTGCCACAAGGGCTGGTGTTACATTCCCTACACACTGAGGTGGGGCCCTGGAGCGGCTCCAGGAACACTTCAGCTGCCTGGAATTTGGTACCAGGCACCTCAAAAACTGAACTTTAGAAGTGGAAGGTGACAGTTCCCAGTGTGCCACAGGCTGGGTTTGTGATGTTGGGAGGAACGGGAAGGCAATGGGATGTGAGACAGCTGTTATCTGTGTCCCTTCTCCCAAGGAACCACTGAATACAGCACTCTCCTCCTTATGTGGGTAACCAGGATAGAGAGACCATGGCAGAGGAACAGCTTATCCCAGTGAGGCTGGGCTGTGACACAGCCACCCCTCAGCCTGTCCCCACCCGGCACACGTACCTCACGGCCCTTCCCAGCTCCACTCTGTGGCTCTTCAGGGAAAGGAGAGCCCCTGCTCCTCCCTCCGAAGGGAGCCTTTCCAATTACCTGCTTCTCCTGCTTCCGGGCTCTCCTGGCCCATTTTGCTGGAGCCTCGACTGGCGGACTCGGGGCTGGCGGCTCCCACAAACAGTTTCCATTTCCCTCGCTTGGAGGCCAGCCTGCGGGATACATCCTGCGAGGCCGACTGGCTCCCATCGGAGAGTGGGCTGGAGCCTGAAACGCTGCCATCGCCTTCCTCCAAGGCACGCAGCTCTGCCTGCCAAGACACGACATCCCAGTTTACTCCCGGCAATGCCATGGCCGCATGTGTGGCCCCATTCCCGGGACAAATGTCACCCCTTACCTTTTTCCTCTCCAGCACCATCTCCAGCTCGAGCGTGTCCTGCTCCTCCTCCTCCTCCGCGCTCTCCCCTGACTGCACCACGCTGCACAGATCCTCCTGCCCCGTCTCTTCCAGGGGGTCCCTGCTGGGCTCTGGCTCTTCAGGGGCAGCCGGCACCTCTTCTGCTTTCACCTCCTCTTCCAGAGGTGGCTCAACCTCCTCTTTGCAGATCACTTTCCTCCTCCAGCGCTCCTCTTCCTCCTTCACTACATCAGGCAGGAGCGGAGCCAGGAGGGCCGCAGCCACTCCCTTCCTCTCTTCCTCGCTGTTGGAGAGGGCCTGCACTCCTTCGTTCACTTCCTGTGGGATGAGCTCTGCGTGAGCTTTCTGGCAGCTGCCAGGGAAAGAGCCCACACTGCCAGGCCCCTCCTAGGGCTGCGGATAGAGCAGAGCATCCCACCTGCTTCCAAGGAAGGCCAAGGAGGTGCCTGCAAGCCCCATGGCAGCCGGAACCCACGTGACTGACCTTCTTCACCTCCCGCTTGCTGAGGCCGGTCCCACGGCCAGCGCTGCCCGGGGTCCCTTTCTCCTGAGGAAATGGCTCTGTGGCTGCCACGAAGCTGCCATTGGTGCCTGCCACGGTGCTGCTAGGAAGAGGAGCAGGAATGAAGGGCGTGACTGGGACAACATCCCACAGGGCAACATCCTGGAGGTCTTGCCCACCTGTGCTGGTAGTGCTGCAGGCCCTGGACCTGTGTCGCCAAGTACTGCGGCAGCTCCCAGGTCACCTCGTTGCTCTGGGTGTTCCAATAGTAGTAGCAGCCAGTGTTCTCATCCCACACCTCCTGCCAGTCGCCCATCTCCAGCTCTCCCACTGCCGGGGGAACAAGGACAGCTCGTCACTCCCCTCTCCCCGGTGACACCCATTTGTCAGCACCCCCTTTGGAGACAGGAATGGCGCTCACCTCCGGCCAGCGAGCACTGGGTGTCGTACTGCCACTCCAGGGCCGGCGCCGAGCCCGTGCCATTGGCTGTGCCCGAGGATGGGCCCGTGCCCGAATCCTTCGGCTCCGGGCGGGGAGGCGTAGGGGGTGGCACGGAGGAGGAGGAAGAGGAGGCAGCGGTGGGCTCAGCGGGCTGTGGAGGAGCCGTGATGGCATCGATCTCCTGTAAAAACAGGATCCCACCGTGAGCTTCAAATCCCAAGGCAATAAGAGCACTTACTGGACGAAGACAATGTCTTGGACCATGAAACTCCCCTCCTCCCTCCACCCCTCCCTCCCCTTGCCCTCGCCAGAGCGGCACTCACAGCCAGGAAGTTTGCCAGGGTGCTGTCGATGTCAGTAGAATTGCTGCCGTTGGCATCCGTGGAACGGGCCGGCTTCTCTGGGGTCTCACCCTCCTCATCATCGCTGTCGGCATAGGCACCCAGCAGGCACAAACCTCCTGGAGAAGGGAGAGTGAATCCTCAGGGGAATTCTCCTGCTGCCGCAGGGTATTGGATCCGACCCCCCACCCTCCGCTCCAGTGGTGCCACTGTCATCCCAGGGGGAACAGCCCCTGTACAAGTGCCAGGGTCAGCTTGAGGGGAATCAGTACAAGAACGAGTAAGAAAATGCATTTAAGGATGAGCAATCGCCTCTTGGGAAATAACAGCACAATTAAAATCATTAAAATGGAAACAGCTCCAGCTCCAAAGTGAATTATTTAGGAAAGGGTTAACTCTCTTCCCTTAAAAATAATAGTTAAACGTGAATAATTACCCAGTATTAAAAATAGGGAATTATGGAGAGAGGAAAAAACACGGTCCCACAAAAACCCCTACGTTTAGGACAAAATCCACCACTCTTAGAACCAGAAAACCCACACTCAGCACCTCCAAAAACTATTTGGAACCTCACAGCCCCCCCACTTTTAGGACCAAAACCACCTCACATTTAGGACCAAAACCCCCACATATACGACCAAAAACATCACACAAAGGACTAAACTCCTACATTTAGGTCACGTTTTGGACCCAAAAAATGACAGCCAAGAATCAACCCCACAAATTTAAGACAAAGAGCCCCATTTAGAAGCAGAACTCCCCCATTTTTTTATCATTATGGTGCATCGGGGGCCGCTCCCCCCCTAAATGCTGAGATTCTCCCCCTAGTTTTTTAGGGGGGATGTAATCCCGCGTCTCACCCCAGGGCGCTCCCTTACCTGTGGCCTTGACCGCGGCGGGAGCGGGGGGCGGCGGATTGGGCGGGTTGCGGGGCGGCTCCGCCACCGTCTCGGGCTCATCTGCGGGGCAGAAGCATCAATTACGGGGGGCTCAGGCTGGTGGGATCGCGGGAGAGGGTGGATCGGGGCGCCTCGGTCCCGCTAGGCCGCGCTAGGCCGCACTAAGCCGCGCCCCGCCAACAAAGCGCCCCCCGCTTCCACCCGCCTTCGTCGCCTTACCCGGTTCGGAGCCCGAGTCGCCCCCTTCGCTCGCGGGTCCCGCCGCCTCGTCGCGGCGCGGCGCGGGCGGCGAGAGTTGCAGGATGGGCCGGCGCCCGGGCGCGGCTCGCGCCTTCTTCCCCATGGCGGCGGCGGCGGCGGCGGCTGCGCCTCAGGGCTGTGGCCGCGCGCGCCGTGCGCAGGGGGCGGGGCGATGACGTCATCAGAGGGGCGAGACCTGCGCGAGACGCGCGCCCAGGAGCGGGACCGCGGGCGCGCGCTCCCTATGGATGGGGACGAGCAAGAGGTTACGGCCCCGTGCGGACCTGCGGCTCCATCCTGCCCTATAGCACGGTCCTGCTCCTTGATCCGAGAGCCCCATCCTGTCCCAGAGCCCCGTCCTGCCCTACAGCCCTGTGCTGCCCTCCGGGGCTGTGGTCCCATGCTATCCTATAGCACAATCCTACAGTTCTTCCTGGCGGCTATAGCCCCTTATCATTCTATACCCCCTGCCCTTGAACTATATCCATTGGGGATACAGCTCCATCCTTCCCCAGGGCCCTACAGCTCCATCTCGCCCTCTATCCCAGCCCTAGGGCAAGGGCAGTATGGGGATGATCCCAGGAGAGGAGCCCCACGGTCCCCGCTTTTCCCACCACATCCTTACGCACACCTCAAATAACGCTTCCATTTTATTAAAGTTGATCCAAAAACATACCAATAAATAAAAGAAATTCTCAACAGTTCCATATCTGGAGGAGGCGGAGAGCAAGGGGGTGCCATGGCCACACGCCCCAGCTCTGTTGCTCACCCACTGCCGGCAAAAGGGACAGTGAGGGGGCACACCCATGGGGCACTCCACCTCCCCGAACCGGATCCTCATGGAAAAACAATGGGTAAAACCAGCACCATGGGGTGGGATAGTGACGCTCCTGGGGATGTCACCTGGACTAGGGCCGGCAGTACAGGCGCTCCATGGTGGCCACGCTGACCTTCTGCTGGTAGTCCTCCATCCTGTCGTTCAGCTTCTCATAGAGCTGGGAGAGGCAGGAGTCATGAGGGATCCCATCCCATCCCACCCTGTTCCCCCATCCCGGTGTTTGGGAGCTCAGTACTCACCACAACGCTGTTCTCGCTGGCGCTGCTCTCCCGCAGCGCCTGCAGCAGCTGGTCAATGGCAGTGTAGGGAAGCCACATCGTGGGGGACGTTGGGGACAGAGGGACCTGGAAGAGACAGGAACCCTCATATCGTGTCCCCAAGGAACATCCCACCACATCCCAACGGCAGGTGAGCTCACCTCGATCCCAAAATACTGGTGCCCTTTGCCCAGCACAGCGTCCACGTACTCCAGGACCAAATCCACGGCCTCCTCCAGCAGATCGTAGTTCAGGTACAGGCGCAGCAGCTCGGCAGCGTCCACTTCCTGCCAGAAAGAGGGAAACTCAGCCAGGGAATGTGACCAGGACTGGGACCACGCTGAGAGGAACCTGCTCTGAGCCTTGGTACCAGGCACGGAGCACCTGGCAGATGTCCATTGGAGTGAGAGTGATCCGGCAGCTCTGGGACAGATGGAATTTTGGGGGTTTTGGGGACAGCTGTCTCCCTGTTCTCACCTTGTAGCTGTTAATGAGCCAGTTGGGCAGAGGTATCCCGTGTGCCAGGAGCTTGTTGATGACGCAGCGATGGTACAGGCTGTTCTGGGATGGGTAACGCTCCAAGTAGGATGACAGCAGCCTCCAGGCTTCATCTGTGGCACTGCGAGGAAACAATTCCCCGTGGAATACGTGCCAGCAGCTCCTGCCCCTGTCTGTTAGTGTCTGTGCCCCTGTCCCAGGCCCACAGTTCTGGCCTTAGGGGTTTTAAGGACCTGTGACCCTCTGAATTCCTACAGAGCTCCTGTCTCCACATCCTCCTCCTCCTGAACTGTGGAGACAGACTTACCTGGACTCCTTGGTGGTGACCAGGGCCGAGAGCTGGTTGGCTGCCAGCCAGTCCCAGGCCTTTGCCTGCGCCGCTTCCCCTCCCAGCTGGAGCTTGATGCACCTGCACGACCAAAAGCCATGGGAAGGTGGGTCCCTCCAGATCCCAGCCCCTTCCCACCAGCATCAAAGCCACCCCTTGCAGGACTACTCCCAAGGACTGGCAGGAAAAGAAGGCTCTTGGGCAAGTTCCACCCTCGAGCCTCTGCATCCCTCCAGCCCTGCATCCCCTGAGGTGGGAGGGGGCCCGGACGTACTTGAAGGTGAGGCCCTCAAAGATGGGCGTCAAGGGCAGCTTGAAGGTTTGGCACAGGGTGATGGCTGAGTCGAAGAGCCCGGCCCGGACCAGCAGAGACACCGTTTCCTCGGGCGTGGAGTTGCCTGAAGGGGAGGAAGAGTGGGTAAAGCCTCCCCCAGTTACACCCCTGTGCTCACTGGGGCCTCGCCTTGTGTTACTCATTGAGAGATGCAGCAGCAGGGCGCCAACAGCCTCCAACACCCCCCAGCAGAACTCCTCAATCCATGGCTGGAGGCTTTCCTGGCCTCCGGAGCATCCCATGAGCCCAGGAGTTACCCCTGAAGGGACTGGAGAGAGCAGCTGTGACCCACAGAGCTGTCCCTGATGGGGCACCAGCTGGAGAGGGACTGGAGAGGGACACAGGTAGCAATACATGATAGGCAAATGCTGCTGCTGTTTATAATCATGGAATTGTTAAGGTTGGATAAAGATCCCCAAGATCATTGAGGTTAGGGAGGGGACAGCATCATCACAGGTCTGTATCCAAGCAAACAAGGAATCAGCTCAGCTCTGCCAGCACAGAAACCGTGGCACTCGGCTCCCTGCGTCGCCACTCTGCCCTCAAAGCAGCTGTTCCATCCTTTCCCCGCAATCCCTCGCTGGGAAGTCACCTCCTCCTGACATTTAGAGAGGAAAGATGTGGATTTGTTGTGTAACTTGTACCAGAGATACTAAAAGGCTCCAGGTGGGAGAGCTGTACCTTCCTGCTCCCCAAAAAAGAACAACTTTGACAACTTTTTAACACCATTCCATGATGCAGGATTGTCCAGGAAAATAAATTATTCATCAAATAAAAAGATTGGATTTGATGATCTTGGAGGTCTTTTCCAACCTTAATAATTCTATGCTTCCATGATTTCCAAAATGCCTTTTTTTGTCCCAACTCAGAAGCTCATCCCACCCCCACTGCAGACCACAGCAGCTTGGAAAAGCCAAAAAAAGGTGGAAAATTTAAAAATGGTTCTCCTGATGTGCATCTCAGAACCTGCTGAAGTCAGTGGCTGGGTTTCGTGGTAGGTATGGGAATTTGATGGTCTCTGGCAGCTTCTGGGTTTGCCTCTGTGGCAGGACAGAGTGGCTGAACCCCCCTCACCTGCCACAGCTGCTGCTGACACATCGTGTTCCACCAGGGTCAGCCGGATCCGCGCCAGCAGACATTCCCTCTCCAAATCCTCCAGCTCCAGGATCTCAATCTGGCGAGTGGCTGGAACAGATGGATACTGGGCTCTCAGCATTTCAAAAAGGGCTCTTTGGGCACTGGGCAGAATGTCATGGAATCACGGAATGGTTTGGGCTGAAAGGGACCTTAAAACTCATCCACTTCCATGGACAAGGGCACCTTCCACTATCCCGGGTTGCTCCAAGCCCCATCCGACCTGACCTTGGACACTGCCAGGGATGGGGCAGCCACAGCTTCTCTGGGCAACCTGTACCAGGGCCTCAGCACCCTCACAAGGAAGAATTTCTTCCCAACATCCCATCTAGTCCTGCCCTCTGTCAGTGTGAAGCCATTCCCTCTTGTCCTGGCACACCATCCCTTGTCCACAGCCCCTCTCCAGCTTTCTTGGAGCCCCTTTAGGCACTGAAGAGGCTCCAAGGTCTCCCTGGAGCTCTTGTAAAAGCATCTCTACACCCCTCTCCCATCCTAAGAGGATTTGTACCCCAAAAAGCACCAAAGGAATGATCAGGATTTGCTGACCCTTCCCTGCTCACTTGACTGTGCTTATGTCCTTGATACCATCCTCCCGTTCCTTCTCCTCCAGATGTTAGATAATATTTGGGAACAGCTGCTGCTTTGCCTGCCAGGCACATGCCACAAAAAAAACTCTTCAGAAAAAGCAGGTTTAAAAATACCTGACCTTAAATTTTCCTACTGGAACACTGAGGATAACCTGATCCCACATCCTGGGCTGAGGCAGACACAGGCAGAGCTTATTCCTGACAGGATTTCCAAGGGCACAAACAGCCTTGAACAATTAGAAATTGCCTCAAAAAGCTGGTTTTGTTTTAAATTACAAGTTACTTCCACTGAAAAAAAGTGCTATCAAGGCATCAAGCTGTTAGGAGCAGGCACAGGAGCTCCTCGGGGAATAGCTGTTCCCTCGGGGAAATTGCTGTATTCCTTGGGGAATAGTGGCAGCGTGTTGCAAGCCCCTTTAGGCACTGAAGTTAAGGAGACACTGGGAGAGTTAACGACCTTAAAATCCCACAAATTCTTGATCTGGTGGAGGCAGGAGCAGCCCTGAGCCACCTCCCAGCTCACATGGGAGCTGCAGACAGGCTGTGGAAACTCCAGAGGCACGGGAAGGACCAGGACTGGGTACTTACTGGGAACAGCCATGCACTCCCCATCATGGCTTCTCTTCGGGGATGCTCCCGGGCGCTCATACTTGGAGGAAAAAATAAAAAGAGGATTTATACCCACCTGGTTTCTGAAAGATAAATCACTGATAGGATAAATCCCAACAAGAGCTCTCCATTTCAAGCCTTGATTTGGACCAGGGAAGCTGTGCAGTCTTTTGGGAACTCAGGTTACTTTATCCCTGGATACAGGAACATCAGGATCAGGTGACCAGGCTGCAGCCACCACCTCCCTGAGCCCTGACTGGGATTTGAAACACAACCCCTGTTACACCAACTCTCTTCTGGACTGGTATTCCAGTAGTTCACACTCCCCAAAACATTTGCTGTCTTCAACACAAGGTGATATATTCCCGTTTCTATCCTCCAGCCCATTCCCAAAAGTTATCCTGCTTCCCCCCTGCCCCAAAAAGGGGGGAATGGCACAAGGCTGATGGATAGGGTTGATAAGCAGGGCAAGACAGTTGGCCAAGAGCAGCAGATTAAGAAGTCCAATGCCTCTGTTCTCATCAGAAAGGATTTTGGAAGCTCCTTTGCAGGAAGCTCAGCATTCCTACCACAGCTCCAGAGGCTGGCTGCACTATCCAGGCGTATTCCGGGCGGATCAACCGCAGGCAGTTAATGGCAGCCAGGAAACAATTTCCCTGTTTCTGGAGCCCTCGGAGCGTCCGCACCTCCCTGCCCAGCCGCATGCCGTACTCAAACATCACTGTTCCAGCTGAAAACAGGGAAAAGTGCATCAGCCAACAGCCTGGAGAGGCCACACACGTGGCAGGGGCAGGGAAGGGGTGTCCCAGGTGGGTGGGCAGGTACAAGGTGCCATCCCAAGCTTTACCTTTCCGGTAGTTGTGCCGGTACACGTGGAAGGCGTAGAGCAGCTCGTAGTAGTTGTGAGTCATCAGATCCACGGCCCGAGCGTGGGACTCGATGATCCCAACGACCTGCAGCACACGGAGGCTTCAGTGGGTCCATAATCCCATTAAAGGGAGGATTGTGCCACCCCCAAGCCGTGATCCCAGCACAGGATTACCTCATTGTGCAGGTTCACGTAAGGGAATTCTACCAGGTCCTGGAGCTGGGATCGCTCGCAGAGAACCACCACTAGCTGGCGTAGGCAGTCCAGCTGCCTGCAGAGGGAAGCACAACCCTTTGGAGGACCAGGAATAAACCCGGGAGCAGGAACAAACCCAGGATTTAAGCCTCCAACAACCGCTTTGTGACAAGCTCCTGCTTCCGGATGAGCTCCGCAGGTTTTTTCCTGGCTCAGAACCAGGTTAAACCTTCAAATTTCGCCTGTGCTGGAAACAGAGATCCTCTGGAAAGGCCTCTCAGGAGGGCAGTCTCCCTCCCTCAATCAGTTAAAAAACATTCCTGTTTCTCCCCTGTTATTCCAACATTTTTCTCTGCTAGGATAAAGCTTTCTCTACCCACTTCACTTTCCAAACTGAAAATTCAACATCAAATCTTTTCTTGTTAAAACAAAATCAACTTGGCTCCTAGAGCTTTTAAACAGAGAATGCTACACACGATCCTTCAGCCTCTTCCCTGGTTTTTTTCCTCCTATTTTCATCTTTTAAGAGGGTGCCAATCCCAGGTGTCCTTCAGATGAACGTGCAAAAATGAACTCCACATTTTTAAACCCACCTCTACACATTAACTTAACACAGCAGCCGTGCCCTCCCCTAAAGTGTCGTTTTCCTTTCAGTTTCATGGAAAAATGGGACCATGGACCTCCAACAAAGGCATAAGCCTGTCACCTACCTGCCTGGATCTGGGTTTTGCGTTAAGGCTACGTAGGCTTCGCTATTGTGCCCCAAATCCAGGTGATGTTTGAAGATGCAGGTCCTCAAAGTAGCCTGAAAACAGCACAAACCAGTTAGAAAACCAGCAAGAAATTCCGGTGGAAGAGGTTCCTGGAGAAACAGCTTGCTGGGAAAGAAGTGGCTGTACCTGGCTTCTCCAGTCATCTGCTGATTCCATGATGGCCAGGGTGGCCAGCTCGATGACCAGCTCCGGCAAACCCAGCATCTCCAATAAGCGAAGGACCTGGAGGGAAAATACTCCAGTAATGAGTTGGCAAGAGAGTTTTTTTGTTGTTTTTTTTTAAGAGCTGCTCCTGCCCCTATGGATTTTTAAGGGATTACACTTAAAAAGGGAAGATTTGGGTAAACCACAGGGATCTGGATGAAATCCCAGCACAACAGGAACAGGTTATGGCTTCTCTGGAAGATTCACCTCCGTGCATGGGGGATTTTTGAAGCATTTCAGAATTAATGATTAGTTTTCTGGATCCTAAATCCAGGGAATACCTCACCAAGAGCCCAGCTCCAGGCTTGCAGCCTGCCTGAACCACGGCATTATGCAGAAGAAAGATCCTATCTCAATTTAAACATATTCATTTTAATTTGCCTCAGAGCTTTATAACCTTCGCCTTAGGCGGCCATCTTACATCGAGCCTGGACATGTCTGGCTTCTGCTTCCAGCTGCTGGATCTCATCCTGCCTTTTTCTGCTGGATAACAAAGTCCTTGGCTATTAGGAAACCAATAGGTGGAAAGTACCTAAATTTCACACACTCAGCTTGTCATTACTCCCAAACAAAGTAAACAAAGTACAGATGTTTCACATTCCAAAAACTAAGTTTTCTGAGGCTCAAGTCACTTCCCTCAAAGCCAGGGATTGAGCAGGAATTCCCTCTCCAGTGTGGAAGGACTTGGTGCCAGTTTACCTGCTCAGAACCATACCTTGTTATAGTACTGCAGGCGTGGCGTGGAGACCACCTCGCCCTCCTCCGGCTGGATCAGCCTGTCCAAGAACTCCTCTCTTCCCACCTCAGAGGCAGCTTGGCAGAAGCAATCCAAAGCCTGGAAGCAGACCTGGAATCAGCCTGCTGTCCCCTCAGGTGACTGATCAACCTGCTGTACACATGAGGGGACAGTGCTGCCTGTCCCAAGCTTGTAAGATCTTCCCCAAAAGCAGATCCCACCATGCCACTCCAATCCCATCCTTTCCCAAAGGAGGCAGAGCTTGGGAAAGATGTTTCCTGTGCACTTCCTCCCTCCCAAGGGAAAAGGTCCCAGACCTCAGGAAGGAGATGAGGGAAGGCCTCACCTTGTGCCCTTCACCCATGACGAGGTAGCACCTGCCCATCATGAAGCAGCAGGAGCCCATGTTCACGTGGCACCATGGCTGCAGCAGGCGGATGTATTCCTGTGGGAGAGAAGGAACGGGAGCTTGGAGTCAGGTCAGTGCTCACTTGTGATCTGCAGGCACCTAGGACCACCCAAGTTTTTAGTGGCCCCTTTAGCTGCTGTGCTCAGACAAATCCTGCTTCTCCAGCTCGGGGGTTGGTCTTCCCAGCCCCAAAGTCCCTTGGATGCACTGATCATAGAATCCTGGAACGGTTTGGGTTGGAAGGGACCCCTTAAAGCCCTTCCAGACTCATGTCCCAGTGAAAGGCAGGGACATCTTCCACTAGCCCAGGTTGCTCCAAGCCCTGTCCGACCTGACCTTGGACACTTCCAGGGATGGGGCAGCCACAGGAATTGCTTCTCTGGGCAACCTGTGCCAGGGCCTCACCATCCCTTTAAGGAAAAATTTCTTCCCAATATCCCATCTAGCCCTGCCTTCTGTCAGTGTGAAGCCATTCCCCCTTGTCCTGTCAGTCTAGGTCCTTGTCCCCTCTCCAGCTCTCTTAGAGCCTCTTCAGGCACTGAAAGAGGCTCCCAGGAGACCTTGGAGCCTTCTCTTCTCCAGGATGAACATGCCCAGCTCTCTCAGCTCTCCAGAGCAGAGCTGCTACAGCCCTGTAAGGGGGAGATATCCCCAAATGCTCCTGGGAAAAAAACTGCTCTAAACAGCTCCAGTGCCTGTATGAAGCACCTCAGAAATAGCTCCCAACATGCCCAAGAATCAGACAGGATTCTTCCTACATCCTGCAGGGAGCTGCAGAGGAAATGTGGACAGAACATGGAGGGCAGAGCGAAGGCTGCAGGACAATGGGCAAGGCAGGTGCTAGAAGGGGAATACCTGTGCAGAAGAGGGCCAGCAGCCAAGGCAGCACATGGATTACAGCATGTGGGAGGGAGCGCCGACGGCACTGAGGGCACAGATAAAGTGAGATGACCCAGCCTGGGCCTGTGCCAGCACAGCATCCTCGTCATCCTTGGAGAAGCAGCCATGTCCCGCTAGCAGGGCCATGGGACTCAGCAGGAACTGGGAGGAAAAACCAGGACTTGGAAGTCAAGTCACCTCTACAGGTGCACAAACCACCAGCACCTCTTGCCTCACCTTCCCTGGCCACGAGTCCTCTCAAAACCACGTGGTGACACATCCGGAGCCCGGGTTCACTGCCTGGATTAGCAGCTACAAGGGATAAATCCCGCTCCAGCTTGTCACACACAATGAGCAACACAGAGAGGCTTGGCCCATGTCCCAGGCCTCTGCTTTGTCACCAGACCGTCCCTGTGCCCACCTGCTCCTTGCAAGGAGCTTCCTGTACCCCCACAATTTGGGTCACCGTGCTCACGGCAAAGCTGCTGTTATCTCCTTGGGGTGAAGGCACTTAATCCAAGTTTCCGTGACCGACTGGGATCAGGGAGAGGAACAGAAGGCAGTGGGGAGGAGGAGGAGCTGGGCTCTGCAGAGATAAAAGCCTGGAGGAGACACCAGCGAGGCGAAAGCAATGCGAGGAGATTCAAAGCTTGCACATATGCCAGGAGGGAGAACGATGCTGCTCCAATCTTGGCATTTCCTGGCTAAAAACCTCTGAAGAATTGAAATTCTTCTCTCAAGTCTTCTCAGTAGCAACACAAAAGGAAGCAATTCAGCCCCCAGGTATGAGGGGCTGGGAGGATAAAAGGTTCTGCTGAAAAACAGGTCGTCACTAACAGCCTGCCTGGCCCTGGTGCCTCCAGGAATGCCCAGACAGGGATGAAGCATCACGTGGAGCTGCAGACAAGGAATTGTGCAGGTCAGAACTCGAGCACAAGCAACTCCAGCTGCCAAGAGCAGGGGGAGAGAGGTGGAGGAACAGTGATCTGAAATACAGCAGTCTAAAACCCCTGGAAATCAGTAGTTCACTGTCCCTGCTACTGGGATGCCAGGAGCAGCCAGAGATGGAATGATGACGGGTGTTTCTCACACTGTTTTTTACTAAAAAGGACATTTAAAAAATAGGTGAGCCCTTTCTGGGCTGAAGAAATCCTTCTGAACCCAAGTCCCATGGGCAATCGTGGGCAAAGGTGGTACAGGAAAGGCTGTGGGCACACCAGCAGCCAACAAGCTCTCGGATTGCTGGAGTATTTCAACAAGCCCTGCAAAGATGTTTCAGGAGTGCGGCATCACGCCGTCACACAAGCCCTGGGAGAATGAACTCCTCCATGGAAAGGGAATAGCATAAACCTGAGTATCTGGATGCCCTCGAAAACAGATGAAAGAGAAAATTCAGAAGATGATTCCCCCATGGCAGGGGAGTGGAATGAGATGAGCTTTAAGGTCCTTTCCAACCCAAACCATTCTGGGATTCCATTATCTTACATCACTCCCCATCAAACACTCTGTGGCATTGTCTCAGCTCAGAGAGCGGTGATTAGGGGTGGTGGTTTTAAAACTAAAACAGGGGAGATTTACACTCTTGGATATGGGGAAGGAATTCTTCCCTGTGAGGGTGGGGAGGCCCTGGCACAGGTTGCCCAGAGAAGCTGTGGCTGCCCCATCCCTGGGTGCACCTGGTGGATTCTGCCAGGTCAGACAGGGCTTGGAGCAACCTGGGATAGTGGATGGTATCCCTGCCCATGGCAGGGGGTGGGACTGGATGGACTTTAAGGTCCCTTCCGACCCAAACCATTCCAGGATTCCATGACCAGGGGAAAGCAGAAGATGATGTTTTGGGGAGTTTTCCAGCACCTGTGAGAGGGCTGGTGTGATGCACTCACCTGGAGCTGGGTGTACTGACAGCTCCCCATCAGGCACTCTGGGAAGAGGAAGCTGGGATTGCTGGGCCATCTGAGCAGAGGTTAAGGAACACATGAGAATCCAGTCTGGAGAGCTTGGAGAACTAGTTTGGAAGCCAACATTGCCTCTCATGCTCCATTTGTGGGGGGAAAGGAGAGAAGATTAAGCTGCTGTTTATACAAGTTATTATTCTGTAATAAGATTTATCCATATTAGAACAAAATCACCAGTACATCTAATCCCCAACCCCTGTTATCCTTCCAAATCCCCCAGCATCCCGCCCCACCAAGTCAAGCAGTGAGAGAGCTCAGGGGCTTAAAGTCAAAAACTCAAATCCTTTATCGTGCACCTAAACAGGATGAAATCTGTGAAATCTTAATATACCCACAAATCCCATTAATGCCAACAACCTCACTCCTTCAGGAGGCTTGTCTTGGAAATTTGGGGGTGGAAAACTGATTTTGGAACAGCAGGAGGCTCAGTGGCAATGGATTCACAGCCAAGGATACAGGAGAGGCAGAAAATCAGCCACTATTGAGGTGATGAGGTGGGGCCAGTTCAAACTTGTCTCAGCCAAAGAGGTGTTTGGTTGCAGGAAGAGTCGGGATATGATGTGTTTTCTGGCCACTTCCTGAAAGAAGAGCTCCACGATTGTTTGAGGGCCGGATACTAGAAGTACAAATTAAAGGAACAGTGAGTAGAGGGCCTGCAGCAGAGATCCCAGGTTTTCCACCCTGTGCTGTGCTCATCAGCCCAAACAGCACAGATTAAGTCAGGGCAAACCAAAAGCACGTTCCACACTCCAGCTTGTTGGTTTTGGATTTCTCCTGCCGTCTGGTTAAGTCAGAGGGAGCAGCAGGAGATCAAAGTGCCCCATCCTGCAGTGTTTATTAACCACAGCTCAATTAAAACACACAAAAAAAGGGCTCTGCTCCCTCTCCACTTGTTATTCCCAGCCCAGCTGCAGCTTTCCAGCATGACAGGGCTGAGGGAGTGCTGAGTTGGCTGTTCCAGTCCCTCCCTCCTCATTCCAGCACCCCAAAAATCCCCCCTGACTGTTCTCGACGCCTCTCCCCGAGCTTCCACCTCCTTCCCTACGTTTCACATATTTTTCCCCAAAGAACAGTGGCCAAACAGGACTCTCCTCATGAGCCAGCCAAGAAATAACCCACGACACCAGTGCACACAAAGGACGTTTTCAACTTCCCTGACATTTTCAGCTGCCTCCTGCACCCAGACTCTCCATCAGGGAGAGCTCAGGCTCTGAGGATCACTGATGTCAGAAAGTGGAGGAAGCTCTTTCCCAGCTCACACGTGGCACTGCTGCCTGTTTGTCCCAGATTTTCCCAGCTCCTTCTGAAGTATCTCAGCCTCCAAGTGCTGACTAGTCACAGCAGGCTCTTACCTGCATGTTTCCTTCCCATCCCTGTTCACCTCCTCCCTCTGGAACCACTTCAAGGCCCACATTTCCCTAATTAAGCTGCCTTATATTCTCCCAATAAAAAACTAACCCAAAACTTAATCTTTGCAGCAAAACTTAAAAAATATGAACCAAATATCAGCTGCAATGTCTTGGGGAAGTATTTCCATGTTTTCAAACACATTTTGAGCAAGTACTTCTGCATTTTAATGCTTCCCTGAGCTGCTGCAGGGTAAAGACTGGAGAGCAGGACATGTTGGATGGAGCAGGTTGCTCTGAGCAACTCCAGCTAGTGGAAGGTGTCCCTGCCATGGCAGGGGGTGGAACTGGATGAGCTTTAAGGTCCTTCCAACCCAAACCATTCCAGGATTCTGTGCCAGACCTGGTCTGAGCTACTACAGCCACTGTAAAGTACACGAGGAGCGAGTTTGGCTGATGCTGCCGGGATTAGAATGAAAAACTCCTGGCTGAGTGAGGCATTCCCATCCTTCTCAGGCTGAGAGTAAAATCTGAGTCCAGCCTCCAAGATCCTTTGTTGTTGTTGTTTCTTGGTGGATTTTTTTTTTTGTGGACAGCCTGACAAACATCCCCACTTAAATCAGGGTCATTCAACCACACAGTCCATTAGCTCCCTGCATAAAGCACTTCCCTCAGGTGGCAGAGACAGGCTTAAATAACAGAAAGGGAGAGTTGATGATCCGTGGACACCTTACCCAGTTTGTGTGGTGTCAGAGCCGTGGTGTCTGCTAACTCCAACACAGAGAGATGCTGCAGATTAGATTCCCTAGGGAAGAAAGGAGCCATCAGTGAAGAGACAACAAAACGCCTCTCGCTTTAATTGTGCTCATTGTTCAACTCCCACAGAGCACAGAACAGCGAGGCCTCGCAGGGCAGATTTAGCACAAGGCAGAGTCAGCTCAGAACATGGAAGGGAAAAAAAAACCCTCCCCAGTGCTCCTGCAGTGATACTCCCACAGCAACCACCTGCTTTCCACACCACGAAGGGCATTTCAGGTGGATTTAGGAGGAATCAAAGCCAGGCCAGGTAGAGACTTACAGCGTGTCCACAGGGACGTCGGAGGCCAGGCACTGGCTCGCCCACCGGATCAGGAAGTAGGACAGCAGCAGGGGGGAGGTGCGGTGCAGCAGGTCCTGCTGGGACTGGAAGAGCTGTCCCCCTCCCAAAACCATCTGCAAGGAAAGCACAGAGCTTGGCACACTTGGAGCAATGGGAGGACAAGGGCAACCAGAGAGGTTTGTGTCAGGCCCAGCTCGTCCTTCCCTGCGAACACCAAGGTGCTCAACAGCCTGGCAGGAACTCAGCCCTCCCAGGGAACCAGCAGGACTCTTGCCCCACCTCTGGAAGTGTTCAAGGCCAGGTTGGAAGGTGCTTGGAGAAACCGGGCCTAGCAGAAAATGCCCCTGCCCACGTCACCGTCTTGGAATTTGTAAACGGCCTTTAAGATCCCTTCCAACCCAAAGCATTCCAGGACTGTTGTCCCTGAGACTGAAATCATGGCTTTGCTGCAGAGATCACCTCAGGGTCTCCATAAGCTCCAGCAAAGAGCAGGAGTCACAGGAGAAGAAACAATCTGAGCTTTTGAAGGACACAGGTACGTCAAGGTGGGGAAGCAGCAGGTCACATGCCTCAAGGTCTGGGAGAGCCCAGCTCCAGAGGGCACCTTGCAACGCACCTTAAATGCTACCAGGACAACCTCATCCAGGAAAAAGGGATTTATTTTCAACCAGGAAATTCCTGGTTATTTTTAAGTAAATAATATTGGTTTAAACAAGGCTGTCCTTGTCTGGGGACTTGTTCCGCATCCCTGCGTCCATCCAAAGCAGCAGCACCGTGCTGCACGTGGCCTCAGGCCCGATGGGACAGACCCAGACCAGTCCATCCGACCACCCCAAACACAGCTACCACAGTGGGGGCTGTTTGCTCCGGCTGGAGCAGCTTCCAAGGGGCTGAAACTGCAGCCTTGGAGTGTGCTGCAAGAGAATGGAGCTGCCATCGGTGCTGGGAGAGGGATCGGGGATAGCTGGGAGAGCTGCATGTGCTGATTCATACAAGAGGCTGGAATCCATGCCCTCCTCCCACAAATACAGCTTGGCTTCCTGCTTCCTGGATGCTCAGCGTGGACTAAAGGGAATTAGGCTGCTTTGCTTAGGAAGACAAAAGCAGCTGGAGGAGAGAGCAGGACCTGCCCAAGCCTCGGGCTATTCCAACAGCCTTGTGGGAAGAGACAGAGCTCCGCCCTGCACCACCAGCAGAACCCCACAGGATTCCCAAGTCCCAGGAGCGTGGCAGTAGCTCCGGGGACTGTACTCACGGGATCTCCGAGGCGCAGCAGGAGCTGCTGGAGGATGAGCAGGTCCCGGCAGAGGAGGAAGCGGACAGTGCAGATCTTGGCCACCCCCCCACACACCACATGTGCCGCGGTGCCGCTGCCGAACAGCTGGGACAGGCTCATGCGCAGCGCCAGGTGAGGAGCTGCGGGGAAAACCACCCAGGTGAGGCAGGAGCCGCAGCACAGGCAGGAACAATTCCCAGGATAAACACACTTCCCAGCGTTTCCCAGAAGCTGTGAAGAGCTTTCACCTCTTTCCAAGTCAGCGTCTGTCTCGTAGTCCATCTCTCGGATGAGCAATCCAATGGCGTGGATGGGGTTCCTGATCTCCTGCAGTTTGCTGTGAATATCCTCCATCACATTTTCCCTGCAAAATCAAAAGATCCTCATCATCAAAACAGCAACCTCAGGTTCCAACTGAAGAGGGCTCCCTTACACTCCCTTCCAGTGAGGATCAGTATCTGATCAGCCTGGACATTCTTAACTGGAATCCTTGGCTGGCTTGTGAGTTGTATTACAGCGCCTGCAGGGACCAGTCTATTTATTCCACTCCCTCAGGCTACCAGGAAATACCAGCCAGATAGTTGGCATTCCACGAGGGAATGATTTCAGGTTAGCACAGGACCCACACGGTTTGACCAAGGCTCTGACCTCTCCCTACTGTCTCCAGGCACTTCTTTCCATGCCTAACAGGAATCTGTTCCTCTCCTGCTCTCTAGGTTCTGGATGGAAGACCCTGCTAAGTGACACCAACCGGTCCTCATCCCTGGAAAAGTCTCCTGCAGCACAGGGCAAGGAGCCCACTTATCTCAAACACCCTTGGATGTCAAGCAAGGACAGCTCTGGACAATCCCAGCTCAGCCACCCTGAGAAGCTTCTGGAAAACACATCTCCTTACGTGTCATTAGCTATCAAGTCCTCCAGGATCTGCTCTGCAGCCTTTTCTGGAGGCTGGAGGCGGGAGCAAGCCATTTCCATGATGAATGCCATTTCCATGGAAATTGATTCTCCGATCAGGCGAAGGCACTGGACAAGACAGACAACATCACGAGACATCTCCAAATCTGCAATGAAAGAATCTAACTGTGTATTTTCCAAGAGATTTCCAAGGGAAGGTGGGAAGACCATGCAAAAGCCAGTTAGTTCAGCTCCTACCACCAGTAACAGCAGACTGGTCCCAGTTCCCTGTGCCAAACCCTTCCCCAGTAACGATGAGACTAAATTAAAGCTCAGGAGTTGGCAAGGGAAAGATTTGGGCTTTATTATTCAGAAAATACAAAATGATGCAACAATAAAAAAAATTAAATTCCCTCCAAGGGATCTTTTCCAGCCACAGGTTGAAAGGAAATAATTAGTGCAAAAAAATATATCCTGGAGAAAATGGCTCAGCTTGGCTCTGCAATCCTTTGTGGATGAGTTTTTAAATTAAATCCCATTTTTTGAGACTGTGACTCTTTAAAACAGCCATGGCAGGAACTGCTGGGGCTCCCAAATCCAGCCCAGGCCTCCAGCTTTCCTTCTCTCTGCTCCACAAAAAGCTCAACCAAACGGATGACGATCCCGCTTTATAAAAATATATAAAAATCACTCAAGCATGGAAGTGGAGCTTAGGTAATATTTTCCATTGCCTTTTTCCTAGTGAAACAGCATTCCAGGGCCAGCAAAGCACAGAGGGCACTGTGGTGACAATATTAATGACATGTTTTCCATGCTCTGGCATTCACTTCCCAGAGACAGGGAACGGCACGGCCCCTTTCCACAGCTGATGTGAAAACATTTCATAAATCCTGGAATGGTTTGGGTCAGAAGGGACCTTAAAGCCCATCCAGTCCCAGCCCCTGCCATGGGCAGGGACACCTTCCATTATCCCAGGTTGCTACAGGCCCTGTCTAACCTGGCACTGGACACTTCCAGGGATGGGGCAGCCACAGCTTCTCTGAGCAACCTGTGCCAGGGCCTCCCCACCCTCACAGAGAAGAATTTCTCCCAACCCAAACAATTCCATGATTCCATGGGCAGCCTTGACACTGTTTTCCAACTGCTGGTGCGAGCATGATGGCCAAGTTTCGCAAAATAACTATCCCTGCAAAGCCAAAATAAAACTATCTCCATGCAACTGTGGATCAGGAGCTCCTCAAGAGATCTCTATGGAAGCTCCCACATCCCTGACAGAAGGGAAAAAACCTCCATGTCCCCTCACCTTCAAAGATGGCAGCATCATCCTCGGTCAGGAGGTGCTCGTTGGAGAGGAGATACAGATGATCCACCAAGGAGCAGGGCACGAGGAAGGACATGGAGCCCTGAAAGGTGAGGAGAAAGTCTTTAAGCTTCCCAAATCCTCTGGAGAAACTTGTCCAGGGAATCTCACCACCAGCCAGCCTCACCTTCTTCAGCAGGCACACCATGCTGGTGTAGGGGTTCAGGTGCAAGGCCAGGGGCCGGGAAAGAGCTTCCTGGTACTGCAGGCAGCAGGCATAGAACTTGGACCAGAATTCCACCTGCAGCTGCCAAAACTCCTCTGGGGAGCACTCGTATTCCGTCACACTGCCCTGAAACTAGAGGGGGCAAAACAAGGGAATCAGGAACAGTAGAACAAAATAAAGACAAACAGGATAAAGGAGGGAAATTCAGACCCAAAAAGACAAAGGCATCTCTCAGGTAGGTCCCCTAATAATTGTTACTTGAACTATTTGGAAGATGATCCCTCTATTTTGGATACTTTTCCAAAATGATGAGCAACAGCTCTGCATGGTGGTGGCCTGGGCACCATGTGATGGGTGACCAAAGTGCACACAGGGAGCAGAGACACAACACCCAGAAGGATTCCAAAAACCCAAGACGGAAAGGAAATCCCAGGCAGGAAGGACAAAGACTTGTACTTTTTAAAAAGTCACACCATTTCCTTTGGAGAAATAAAGGATAAACCAAGGCCTGGGATCACTTGGCACCTAAAACATCACGACACCATGTACAACACAATATCCTGGAAGGAAAATCCATCTCACCTCGTTTTCCACAGCTAAGGTGACCTCTTTCCTTAACTCATCCCACGTCAGATCCATGTGCCTCTCAGTTCCTTGAGAAAAGATCTGCAAAGCAGCACAGGAAACTTGGATTTTAAGGCAAAATAAAAGCCTCACCAAGGGTTTGAGCAGCACTGAGTGAGGTAAAGCAGGACAAGAGCAGAAGCCAGCACTTTGTGGGACGGAAGTGTTAAAAGAAAGGTCTGGATGCTAAATCTGGTATACATGGATGCATGGCAGTGTGCAGCCACCACACCTCAAGGGATTTAAAAGCCATGTGATGTGGCACTTGGGGACATGGGTTAGTGGTGGCCTTGGCAGTGCTGGAGGGAACGGTTGGATTCCACCATCTCAGGGAGCTTTTCCAACCTTAATAATTCCATGATTCCATGACATATCCTAACAAATAGCACCAAGGGGCGCTGAGTCCCCATTCTCCTGGCCAAATCAGCAGGAATGAAAAACAAGCTCAGCAACTCGCTGTGCTATCCAAGGGGAAAAAAAACAATCATCTGGATTCCAGGTTCCGCCTCTGGCTGTGGGCACACAGTGGCTGCTGCGTGGCCCAGCAGCCACCAACTCGCTCCAGGGACTCCCCATGAAAACATGCCTGGCAAGAGCTCCAAGGAATCCTGCTGCCTCACATCTGAAGAGCCAGGAAGAGGATGAACAGAGAGCATCCCAAATTCCCTCTCACCTACCTGCAAAGCCTTCTGGATAGCTGCATTAGTGAACCGGCCCGGCATGAAGAGATATTCCAGGTAGGTTTCCTGCAAAATGATCATGACTTAAGGAAGCACAAGGATGAGGAGAACATTTAAGCTGCTGTTTCTGGTCTTTCCTCCCATTCTCAACATCATCCCCTGGATCTGTGTTTCTGTCCACACCCTGCTCCAACCTGGGATCAAAAATGGCCTCCTGCACACTCCAGACTTTGTTTATTCCCATTTTCTCTCCTGAGTGACCTCATTATTTTTTGGTGCTGTTTTACGGCTGGCTCACCCTGGGGTCCTGATCGTGTCGGACTGTCACCTCCTCCTCAGGGAGCGGCTGCACAAACACCTGGTTCCACTGGCCTGCAACATTCCTGGAAGGAAACAAACCTGGAATCAGCCTGGCATCTACCTGAACCAAACCTGTGGCTTTCCTCAGCAAAACCAGCCCTCTGGGTGTGGAAACAGGAGGTTTGCGCAGTGACAAGGGACAGATTCTGGCAGGAGAGGTTAACTGTGGCATTCCTAGCCATAAGCTGATGGAACAGGTTGGAATCCTTCATTTAAATCAACGTCCTCCCCATCCCAAGAGCTCACAAGCAACTCTCAGACTAACCAGTAGCTTCTTCTCCCAAAAGTTGCACACTCACAGCATTTTTCATCCACTGTTCAACTCCCTGGCTCTGCACCAACCCACCCCCTCAGCTTTATATTCAGGGATGATCCTTTCCTATCACCATCTCCCCAAAAGATGTTTTTTCCTGGAAGGGACCACCAGGTTGTTTTGAATGAGCTGTGGGGAAGCACAACGCTCCCTCTGCCATGCTTAAACTCCACGTCAGCAATCCTGCTGCCTGGATTTTTACATTTTCCATGTTCTGGCAGCTTGAGTATAAACCTCTAAGCTGAGGAACTCTGTCAGGGTTTTCCTGCAGTTATCCCAGTGATCCATGCCCAAAACTCACTGCTCAAAGTTGATGTACTTCACAACAGTTTGGTTCTCCTCGTTGTGCCACAGTGCCCAGATCTCGGCTGAGGTTAAGGCAAAGTCAACCAGAGTTTCCTAGGAAAGAGAGAAAGAGCCAATTTCTTTTTTTATCCCCAAGTTAGAGTCCAGCAGAAAAAGGTGGGTGCTTAACAACAGCAAAACATTTCCCTGTGGAATTTAACAGGCTTTGGGAATTGTTCAGCCTGGAAAAGAGAAGGCTTTGGGGTGAACTAATTGCCCCTTCCAGTACCTGAAGGAAGCCTACAAGAAAGATGGAGAGGAACTCTGGACTAGGGCTTGGAGTGACAGGACAAGGGGGAATGGCTCTAAACTGAAAAAGAGGAGATTCAGATGGGATACTGGGAAGAAATTGTTCCCTGTGAGGGTGCTGAGGTTGCCCAGAGCAGCTGTGGCTGCCCCATCCCTGAAAGTGTCCAAGGCCAGGTTGGACAGGGCTTGGAGCAACCTGGTCTAGTGGAAGATGTCTCTGCCCACGGCAGCAGGCTGGAACAAGATGAGCTTTAAGGGGTTCCTTCCAACCCAACCATTCCATGACCCTATGATTTAAATCCCGAAGTCCAGGCCTCTCCCTCCTGGGGACCAGGTCCCAGCTCTCACCTGTGAGGAGAACAGGGAGGAGATGTGGTCAAGGCTGTAGCGGTTGCTCTCAGTGCTCACCAGCTGGAAGACACAAAACTACAAACACACCTCATAAATCATTTCCTGAAGGACTAAACAAACACATCTCAGGGAATCTCATCATTCCAGTCCCTCTCCCTGCCTGGTGTTAGGGGTAACAGAACCCAGAGGACAAGAGGGGTGAGCTGAGCACACCACCGAACCCTCTGTACTGACATCCTTTTCCCCAAGGACACGCATCCCTGCCTGGACCCGAAGGACTCCCAGCTCTTTCCAAACACTAAACCTGAAAAACTGTAAGACCACCATACCTGGCACTGCCAGTGACCACAAGATGTGGCAAAAGAAGGAGACTAAGGTGGGAAAGCCCCAGTTCCTCAGATGCAGGCCCAGCTCTGCGTGTCCTTCCCAGAGCAGAACACTCATGGGACAGCAGGACTCATGTTACACACTCCTGTTCTGTGTGGGAATTCCCTGGAGAACGGGATAAGCTGTCCAACAGATGAGCCTGGTTTGCGCCGTCATTCCCCTCCTGCTAAATTTATCATTCTCCACAAAAAGTTCTCCCCAAGTTGCAGAAGCGTCCACATGCTCCCAGGAGCCCGGCGTAAACACAGCATCAGCATTTCCATGCTTTTAGCTCCTTTTGGACCTTTCCTTTTCCCACGGCACAGCCATGCTTTCGGAAGCAGGAGGTAAACAAGTGAACTAGCCCTCACGGATCAGCTTAGTCACACAGGGAATTCCACTCCCAGGGCTCGGGCACACATATCCTGCAGCGTTGTGAGGGGAAAAGCGTTTACTTAGAAAGCACTGATCCCTCCAGAGGGTCACACGTGAAACTTTTCCCTATTTCTTGCCTTCCAAACCCAAGTCCTAGGGGAATGACTCCTCTTCCCGCAGCCTGAAGAGCCCGTGGCTCCCTACCTGCCCTCGCTTGGGAGCGTGCATGTAGACTCCCAGGTAAAGACCCAGGGACTGGGAGAAGGCCAGGCGCAGGCGGTGCCCGGTGCCGGCCGCCAGCCGCAGGTCCCTGCTGACCGGCATGAATTCCAGCAGATCCGCCACCATCAGGCACATTTGATCCTGCAAACAACAAAAGCACCGGGAGAGCGGCTTAGGAAATGCTCAGGATTAAAAAACTGCTCGTCTCCCTCCTCTCTTTCCCCTTCCAGACAACATCTGCCCAGAGTTTTCCACAGAGGATGTAAATTAAGGCTCCATACATTTACCTGAACCACTCCTTGGCTTCTCCCAGAGCACCTGGGCCCCCTTCCCACCAATCCCACGGGCTGCCGGAGCCCAGGCACGAAGGATAAAGCCTCCCCTCCCTCCCATGGCACATTCCAGTGCCACTGAGCCATGAAAGCACCGTGCTGCTCCATTAGCTCCGGCACTCAATATCTGGAGCAAGAGGCTTTTATTAACTTCTTGTGACAAAGACACTTTCATTACTGCTGAAAGCAGGAGAAAATCCATTTGGGATGGCTCCTTGGGCCTCAAAGCACTCCTGCCTGCTTTCCCAAACGCTCCAGTAGGTCTGGAAAAAATCCTTATCCCAGGAATGAGGCTGGGCAGGAAACCCCTCACTTCCCAGACGCTACAACGGTTCTCACGTACTGTCCCAAATCCCAGCGTGCAGAAGCCACAGCTACAATTTAATGGGAGATGGATCCATGCCAAGTACTCACCTTGGGCTTCATTTTGCTCCCCCAAACCCAGGTTCTGCTCACCTTGTAGGACCACATCCGGAGCTTATGGTCCTGGCAGAGGGCAAAGAGGAAGGCGTCGTGATCCAGGCAGTGCACAGAGAGGCTGACGGGCACATCCGAGGGGCCACCATCGCCTCTGGAAAACCAGAGGTTACATCAACACCCTCAAAGAAAATTCCCCATCCCTGGAAGTGTCCAAACCCATCCTGGACACTGGTCTAGTGGAAAGTGTCCCTGCCCTAGGCAGGGGGTGGGACTGGATGAGCTTTAAGGCCCCTTCCAACTCAAACCATTCCAGGATTTCATTATTCTAAAATCAAGGCTGGTGCAGAGATCCAAGGCACTGGGGTTCCACCGTTGTGTTTGAATCCAAATAAACCAGTGGGGTGAGACCAGAAGAAGGGAATGTTTCAGCATCCACAGAGCAGAGGATCCCAGCACACCAGTGACACCCAGTTCTTCACTTGCTTTGGTGGAGCTGAAGCATATTCCCACTTCCCCATCCCCAGCCTGGTACTTGCAGAACGCAGGCGAAGGCCCAGAGGGAAAAAAGGATCCAAGCAGCCCCAAACATGGACCCGAGCAGCCCCCAGCAGGGATCCTGCCAGCCTCTGGCAAGGATCCAAGAAGCCACAAGCAAGGATCCTGATAGCCCCCGGGCAACACTCCCCTGATGGTCAAAGTCACTCAGGGCATCAAGGGACTCACTCCCAAGGAAAAAGCCCTAGGATTGGGCTGTGTGCTCTAAGCCACCCTAACAATCCCAACCCTAACGATCCAAATCCACCACAGAGCATCCGTGTGATCCCCACGCAACCTCTGCTTGCCAGGAACGTGCCTGGCTCCTCAGCACCAGGGCAGAGTAATCCCTAATCCATGCTGGCTGCGAGCCACATCCTGGGCAAATCCTTGGAGGCCAATTACTAGAGAACATATTCACAGACACACAGAATCAGCAGGACCCTGCTAATCCAGCATTCCACTCCCAACTTCCGTACTCTGATAGCTCCTGTGACCCCGTTAACTTTTTTGGGTGGAGTATTTATAGATGCCTGTGTGGCTCGAGCTAAAAATTCCAGGTGAGTGGATCCAGAAGCCAAAATTAGCTCCGTTTATCTGTCTCCAGGCATTCACCTGATGGCAGTCGGCATCCAGCCCGTGAGGAAACGCTGCACCACCGAGCTCTGCTTCAATTCCACGACAGAAACACTTCCTTCAAAAACAAAAGGAAAATCAAACATGAAGATGAAATGAAATTCCAAGATGGGAGAGGCGTTATAGTGCCCAATCCTTACCTGGAGCATCAGGAGGAGGCAGCTTAAGGACAAAGATCCCTCCTGAGGCAGAGGGAAGGGCAAAGAGAGCCTCCCCCTCACTGCTCAGCCAGGCTGCGGAAGCCACGGAGTTGGGAGCCAGCCCCGGCACACTGGGAATCATGTAGTAATTGGAGGGATCCCTGATGTGGATTTTGCTGATATCAGTAAACACAGACTGCACTTGGCTCTCCGTTATCAGCTCCTGAGGGGAAAACAGGAGAAAACAGCCTCATGTTGTGCCAGGGGAGGTTTAGGTTGGATATCAGGGAAAATTCCTTCATGGAAGGGGTTATTCAGGCAATGGAACAGGCTCCAGTGGTGGAGTGACCATCCTGTGTGGATGTGGTGCTTGGGGGACACGGGTGGCCTTGGCAATGCTGGGGAATTGGCTGGACTCCATGATCCCAGAGGATTCATAAACCAGCAAATCCTGAGCACACATATCTAAGGCACGGAAAAAAAAAAAAAAACCCACCAGACACCGATGGAATTGAAACTGCTTCCTTGATAAAAAGGATTTTTCCAGCAAAAAATCTCTGAGATAGCTCAGAGAAAACGGATGGTGACAAAACCCAGGAAGAGCAGTTCTGCCACAGCACAGGATCATCCCTTGGGAAAGCTCTCTGGAGCTCTAAAAGCAAGAGAGAAGCTCTCCAAGAAAGTAGAGGATCCTGGCAAAAAGCAGGCATTAAGAGGAAAAGTCAGAGCAAATGAGGAGAAATCACAGAATCTTGGAATGGTTTCAGTCAGAAGGAACCTTAAAAACCATCCAGTTCCAACACACATCCATGGAAAGATGGTAAATGTGATATAAACCCTGGCTAGGATCCATCTTCCACATGAAATGTAGATTCTAACCCAGACAAAACCAGCCTGCAGTCTTCTCAGACAATCCAACAAAAAAAAAGACAATCCAACCAGGAAGGGCTCTGGGAAAGCCGAGGCTCATTCGCAGCAGCAGCTCAACTCCAGTGTCATCACAGTCCACATGACACAGGTGGGAGACCCAGCCAATTCCTGAGCAAAACAGGGCTAAATTCCCCAAATCTCCTCTTTTCCCTCTTGCTCCCGATGTATCTTGGGTCACCTGCCCCCTCCCTGCGGTGACGGGGCCGCGTGCCCCGGCCCCCGGCGGCATTCCCGGCACTCACGCTGCGGTAGAGGCGGGCGGGGTGCGGGAGCAGCAGCCGGTGCACCGTCTGCGCCGTGAGCAGCAGCACCACCAGGTGACTCTGCACCTCGCACAGGTGGATCCCGCCCGGTAGGAACGGGCAGCCCTGGATCCGCAGCCGCACCGCGTTGTTCAGCAGGTTCACGTCCAGGGACTCCTCCACCAACTCCACCGTGTCCCCCGACGTGCTCCTGCGGGAACAGAGGGGCAGACGTAAGGATGAGGAGGGTCTAAGAGGGGAGAGAAGGACAGAGATGAGGATGAGGAGGATCTGAGGGACAGGAGGGTCTCAGAGGGGTGAGAAGGGGCAAGGCGTGGATGAGGAGGATCTAAGCGCGGCAAGGCGGACGGGGGCGTGCACTCACCATCGCCCCCAGCGATT